>JAWHQI010001331.1:0-88974 GCA_033032865.1 Dactylorhiza incarnata | reverse complement strand
AGATGGCGGCTAGATCTCCTCTTTAAGCTTTAGGATGAAGGAGGAGGCGAGAGGAAACTCCGGCTAAAGTTTGCGGAGGGAACAAGCCCGGAGGACCTCCAGATGGTGGGCGGCGATGGAGGGGCGAAGTCGGAGCTCTGGAGCGAGAAAACGGCAGTCTCGGGCGGAAAGAAATGTGGGGGATCTGACCTAATTCGCGAACAGATTATAAATAGGCACTGGAATGAACAGCGCGCATGGTCTTGGCGCACGACAGTGGTCGTGCGCACTAGCATCCTGTGAGTCGTGCGCCTGTCAGGACGGAGCCTGCAAGGCAAGAAAATTATAAATAAAATGTTCGCACGACAGTGGCAACGACCTTGGGGTGGCTCGTGCGCGCTATCGTAAGTGGTCATGCGATAAGGAAGACAGAACTCAGTTTTCAGGGGGTTAAGTGCGCACGATCAGTGGCGCACGACCAGTGGTCGTGCACAATAGAACAGTGATCGTGCGCAGGTTCCTGTACAGAATTGTACTTGGAACACCTGCACGACTCCTATTCCAGCATACAACACCAATCTAGCCACTGAAGGTGGCACTTAACAATGCATGAAAACTAATAGCTAAGATAAACAAGAAAAACACCAAAACGGGCCTAGAAGTGCACATAGCATGGAATAACAAATATGAGCTAAAACAGGGCTAAAGTGCAGTGCATAGACTAGAAAATTGGCCCAGATGAGTCCATATATGTGTATATAATTGGGACTCATCACATATCTGGATGACGATTCTTCTAACAATCTTGTATATTAGGTCTCACAGGTACATGAATCCCGATCTGAATGGATTTGAGAGTTCATTGAAGAGAAAAAAATAGATCGCTAAGAGTGAGGCCGTAGAGGAAGAGGCAAGGCAAAGAGCAGAGGCCAAGAAGAAGGTGAGAGAAGAAAGAGATGAGAAGGAAAAAGAAGAAGAGGAGAGAAATAATGCGAAGGAGGAGAAGACAGCGTTAATCGCTGCAGAGAAGGATATAGAAGAGAAGGCGGGGTGGAGCTGGAGGAAGAGAAGAAGAAGAAGGATTAGAAGAAAAAGAAGACCACTAAGAAGAAGTCGAAGAAAGATGAGAAGAGAAGGAGGAAGAAGAAGAGGCCCGACAACTTAAGACGGATAAGACCGCGCTGTCTGCTGGTCTGACCGGGCTTTTTGTCGGTCAAGATGCAAAGCTAAACAAAGCGGCGGTACACTGTGTGGCAGCGGTCTCTGCCCTACAGACTGGTAAGGCGAAGATGATAGCGAGACCGCCATACTTTCTTCCTCTACCTATTTTTTGACCTAAATCTCCAAAAAAGCAGCGTGACATAGTCATCATCAAAACAGATGACATTCTTATCATCTATGTATAATTATAAAGATGAAGAAAGGATGGAGAGAGATCGCAAAAAAGGGAGTTGGAAAGAATGAACCTAGAGAGATTCAGAGCGTCAGACCGCCTTTTACTGACCGCATACCCTACCATCTCAAAAAATGTAGAAAATGCTCTACGTGATTGTGGTCTTCATTTCTTTCCAAGTATACTCTCTGTGCAATCTCTTTCATTTTCTGAGTTGCTATAATTGAGCTAATATTTCTCCTCTTTTGATCGTAGATGTTGATGTGATCGAGGCGAGCCTTGAGGAAAGGGAGATCCCGCAAAAAATGATAATTCCTCTACAGCTCGCAGACAATCTCAAACCCACCTTTGAGGATGTCTGCACATGCCGAATTGGGAGCGGGCAAAATATGATCAACTCCAGGTGTGAGATGATCAACTCTTGATTCAGACTGCTGATTTTGAAGAGAAGCTACGTGCCAACAAAAAGCGAGTCCATGAGGAGTACGATCTGATGATTGCCTAGCTCAGCAGGATGCTCTAGAGTTCTGAGAAGGATGCAGAATAATATAAGGGGAAGGGCGCCGCTCTGACCGCTGAGGTCAATGCACTCAGAGCGGGTCCCGCTCAAATGACCATGAGAGCCGGAATTTCTGGCGGTCTCCCAAAAGATAGACCATCCTCTGAGATTGTCGTGGTCCCTTTGGAGCAGGTAGACAGGGATGTCGCGAAGATCCATCTGCTGTATTATCAACAAATCAAGGTCTGTCGATCACTCTGGATGCACTCCACGAGATGCAAGACGTTGCAACCTTTTTTGAAAGAAATAACCAACCAAGGAGATATTGTTTCATACTTTATTTCATGCGGTCTTGAGACTATGATTTTGAATAATTGATCAGTTTGTAATATATTTGTTGAAATTCTGATTTTCATTATATACGATATCTATGATTTTGATGTCAATCTCTGTGATGCTTGATTACTTTTCCTTTGCATATTTCTGTCTTGCTTCTTGAGATGTTGCAATTTGATTTTACTGAGACCATCTATACTGCTTATTATTTCTAATGTCTTATGCAGGTTCAGTGGTCTCCATAGCTTCTTAGGCGATCTCAGAAAAAGTCATCATTACAAAAATATCCCTTGACTTCTATAAATTGATGGCCTTAGAATCTACATTTTATACTTTTTGACTGCGGCCAAAGCACCGGTATTAGCTATCTCAAAGAATGGTATCCGTTCGAGCTACCGCTGCTGAGATTTTCCTTAACGCCGATCACAATCCCTATAGTCTTTTAAGAGATGAATATGTGAATTTTCTAGAGAAGCACATGATCCAGTTCAGATTGTCGTCAGGTTGCCTTTAGAGGATGAAGGCTTGAACTTTGGCACAGAGAACAAGTACGTCATCCCAATCGAATACTTTGATTGCAGTCTGATGTTCCCTCTCCCCTGGGAAATACTTGAGGTGATGGAATATTACGGGATTGTGTTTGCCCAGCTTCCATCCAACTCAATCTGTCTCATGACAGTCATTATAAACTACTTGAGATCGACAAAAATAAAAATGACCATGACTCTGTTCTGCGCGACCTTCAATATGAAGTCGCTGAAGGTGGGGAAGAAGAAGGAGGAGTTCAAAGGGCTCCTGTACTTCTCCTAAAATGGTATAAAGGTGCTCAACCTCCCAGACAAGATCCCCTACTGGACAGAGAGGTTCATGGTTGATGCGATTACGGCAAGTGCACCGGTCGTTCAAGTAATAAAATTGGGAGAGACTCCCCGAATATCGTTCTCAGAGGACTGCAAGTCGGGTTGTATGAATTCTTGTTAGGGAATTACTTATATAGAATCTTATGTAATTAATCAAAAGGGGGGCTTGGATTTTGGTTTTCCTAGTTTAGCAACAGTGAAAGAAAATGCGGGTCTAGAGCTCCGCTTCGCTTGTCGGGATGGAATGCAGGTCGCGATGCAGTGCTTCGGTGATCGGGTGGATGAGAAGGCTAGCGGATTGATGTTTTATAACCAGCGGAATGAGGGTCGTAGGCACCTCGTCGAGGAACACGTAACTAGCAATTTCTAGTGCGGCGCACTACAGAGCGGTGGAGTGGACGGCAGACTAGGGCGCTCCTCAAATCTCATAAACCATATCACATTTCACCGAAATGAAATCACAATAACTTAAACACAGTTATGAACATTAGCCGTAGGAAAGTACATCATACCATGAAGAAATCCTAAACTATACACAAAAAGGAAAGAGGTCACCGAATCTCAAAGACTATGCTGAAGATTCACGGCCGAAATCGCAGGGTTGTCAAGCCTCGTTCATGCTCGGTCTTCAGTTGCGTCCAGGGTACAGACGAGTCATCACCTTCCTCTACTTTACACGTCTTCTTCGTGGTCTAGCTCTAGCTACTCTTGTTGGATATCCCTTGAATGTAGCAGAAATCTTCCGTCGATGGAGTTCTTGAACTCGTACATGATGGAGGAGGCCAAGGAGGGAGCTTTGGCAGAAGATTTGCATGAAAAAGGTTGCCGGAGCTCCTCCTAGGTCAGGCGGTGGTGGAGAGGCGAATTGGCAGAAATGGCGGGCTTTCAGAGTTTTTCCCGTGGGGTCTTTTTCTTCTCAGCGGATTTCCTGCTTTAAATACTAAAACAACAGAATTTAGTCACGCATGGTCGAACGCACGACCGTGCGATTCCCGTGCATTATTTAACGAAAAGAAATGCCTTGAAGAAGATGCAAGCAGCGCCCGTGCATTTTACTCACGCACTGTCGAAGGCGCCTGTGCATAAAAACGCACGACCAAATCTAGATTGGCTAAAAACAGGCGAAACAGGCGATCGTGCATTTCCTTCGCGCACGGGAAACTGCCCATGCGTAAAAATGCATGAACAAAGTCAGATCACCATTTTGCTACCCAGAAGAAGGCACACGACCGCATCCGCGTCCGTGTGTCAAGGAAAATGCACGACCACGCGATATAAATAATCATGATTTCTGGGCAAAATGGGATGATCCAACCACCTGCAAGAATAGCAATCCAGTTGGGAAGACACTGTTGGAGTTACCATTATGATCTAGAAGTGGTCAAACATGTAGTCTCACTGCCAACGTGATATGAGCCTGCAGGGTCGCACATAAGAGCATGTGGGGAAGTTGAAAGATTGACTGTGTCGGTAAAGGTTACCAATCACCATACAGAATGGGGTCCGACAGATGTTGCCGAGGGATTTGTTGGCTAAGGGAATTCATCGGATATGATTCGTCGGTTATGATTCGTCGGATATGATTCGTCGGATATGATTCATCGGATATGATTCGTCGGATATGATTCGTCAGATATGATTTGTCGGATAATGCTGATACCCGACGAATTGTTCCAGAAACCCTATTTTTCTGTGGTCTGCGAATAGCGATTCTTTTAGGTCTGTTTATGCTTGGGTATAAATAGAACTTGTTTTAAGGGTTCAAGATATAGTTATGCAAACTGCAAGTTCGACCCCGACAGAAGTGTTCCGCCTCCCGAACCCTAGTCGACGGAAGAAGTTCCGCCGCCCCGTTCGCCTCCGCCGACCTCCCTTCCGGCGATCGTCGCCGCGATTGCATTTCCTTGAACGAACCTAGCAGTTCGTGGAAGCTCAAGGTGCAGTCTCCTTCTCCCGGCTCATGTGGATCTCTGTAGAGTCGCGGACATTATTCCGTGAAACTCTCTTTGCCGCCGACAGGACTCGACTTCTTGGAGCACCTAAGTTGGATTCGGTCCAACTCCACCAAGATAATTTATGCTTAGTATTTTTGATTAACTTCTTGATTCAATGTTCATGGCCCGATCCAAACTCTTTTGGGTTGTTCTCTTTATTTCTGTTGCGCCTACATATGATGTATGGTTGTAGAAAACCCAACAGTGGTATCAAAGCTAGGTTTCTGTCATGAATGTTGTGTTTATAAGTTAGGTTATTCCAGTACGTGCAAATCTAGGTATTTGAAAGCGTTCTAAATGTCAAGATTTCTTCCTGGAACATCAAAATTTGATGATTTTTCCAAGGGAATTCGGTGGTGATTTTGAAAAATTTGGACGGGGCTCTGCCCCTTAACCCCGCCCGCTGATCGGTCAGCGGGACCACCGCCAGGGGCGCTGTCCCTTGGAACCCGTTAGGGGCTCTGCCCCTAAGACCCCGCCAGGGGCGCGGCCCCTTGGAACCCCGCCAGGAACGTCTGGGATTTCGTGGTAATTTCTAACTGTTAGAAATTGTTGTCTCCTTAGCAGTAACCGTCCCTCAAGTGGTTAATGAACCCTTGTATTGTTTTGGATTTTGAATCCAACAATGAGAGACGAGCTTATCTACTGCTTTAAGTCGAGTTGTCTTTGCCTTTGTCCAATGCATGTGAATCTGAAGATTTGGAAGAGTTCTAAATGTCAAGATTTAGCCCTTTCATCTATCAAAGGTTGATAGTCTTATGTTGTGCACATAAGGGATGCATGTGGATTTTTAGAAAGCTTGTTTTTCTGTGGATGTGCACATTGATCAAATGTTGATCATGGTTAAGTGTTAACCTATTATTAAAAATCCATTCATCAAATATTAAGTGTTCGGATGCCTTTCGATGGATGACACTCTTCCTGCCTCGATCGATGAAGTGTGGGCTTGCCAAAGCAAGGTGCATTAATCTATCTTGGTAAGGGTGCGAGCGGATAATTGTGATATCCCACTGTCGACATCGGGTCTAACTTAACTAGGTGACCTCAAAGGTTGAGTGCCTAGAGGCATAGGGTTGGCATGCACCATATGATGGATGCGAATAAGGAGTTATTCACCAACCATACAAGAGTTGCATGAGGATGCAATTGGCAAGCGTTGCCTACCTAAATAACTACATAGTGAGAGAAAAGCAAAAGCTGACTCATTGTGTTGGTGAAATACGGATCTTGTCCACTAAGAGAGTAGATCACATGAACTCTCCGAATTGATAGTGAGGGCTATCAGTTTGAATAAAATAGTGGGAGTATTTAATTGAAGTCCAAATTAAAATAAATTGTATTTTGAAATTCTGGTACTAATTAAATTCTGCAAGAATTCTTGTAGAATTCCATGGCAAGTGGTTCACATTCCACCTTGTCCCTGAGAGCTATCCTTGAGAAGGACAAGCTATGTGGGACGAACTACATGGACTGGTACAGGAACCTGAGAATTGTTCTCAGGCAAGAGCAAAAGCTCTACGTCTTAGAAAAAGAAGCCCCCGAGGTGTCGGCTGGGAACTCGTCCCATGTTGATAAGGATGCTTATAAGAAGTATACCGATGACGCCTTAGACGTCGAGTGCCTTATGCTTGCCACCATGAACTCTGAGCTTCAGAAGCAACACGAGAACATGGGGTGCAAGGAGATTGACGAGCACCTAAAGAAAATGTTTCAAGGGCAAGCTCATCAAGAGAGGTTCGATGTCACGAAGGCATTATTTCAGTGCAAAATGGGAGCTCGAGACTCGGTTGGTACTCACATACTCAAGATGATTGGGTATATAGAGAACCTAGAGAGGCTGGTTTTCCTCTGGGTCAAGAGTTGGCCACAGATCTTATCCTGCAATCGTTTGCCGGATAGTTATGAGCAGTTCATCTTGAACTACAACATGAATGAAATAGACAAGACACTACCCGAGCTCCTAGGCATGTTGTGAACTGCCGAGATAAACATGAAGAAGGCCAAGCCTGCTAGTCCCATATTGATGGTACATAAAGGCAAGGGTAAGGCCAAGGGCTTCAAGAAGACGAAGGTGGGACCTAAGTCACATCTTGAGCCCAAATCTTCTGCGCTGAAAAAGAAGAGCACCGTGAAGGAAGGGAAATGCCACCACTGTGGCAAGGCTGGTCATTGGAGGAGGAATTGTCCTTCGTACATTGAGGGTCTGCAGAAAATGAAGGGAGGTATGACTTCCGCTTCAAATATTTACGTTATAGAGATAAACCTTTCTGCTCCTTCATCTTGGGTATTGGATACCGGATGTGGTTCTCACATTTGTACAAATATGCAGGAACTGAGAAGGAGAAGATTGCTGAGTAAAGGAGAGGTGGACCTGCGCGTCGGCAATGGAGCAAGAGTTGCTGCTGTAGCCGTAGGGGTTTACCGTCTTTCTTTGCCAGTGGGCTTGTAATAGAACATAATAATTGTTATTTTGTTCCGGCCATAACTAGAAACATTATATCCATTTCATGCTTAGACATGATTGGATTTTCTTTTATAATTAAGAACAATTGTTGTTCTATATTTAAGAATGATGTTTGTTATACTGTAGCTCAATTGTTTAATGGTCTTTATATTTTGAACCTGGACCATCCGATCTATAATGTAGATAATAATAAAAGACTAAGAACAAATGACTCAAATCCTACATATCTCTGGCATTGTCGTTTGGGCATATAAACGAGAAGCGCATATCCAAGCTCCATAGAGATGGACTATTGGACTCATTTGATTATGAATCATTTGAGCGATGCGAGTCTTGTTTGTTAGGCAAGATGACTAAAGCCCCTTTCACTAGTTATACTGAGAGGGCTGAGGATCTCTTGGGTCTTGTACATAGTGATGTATGCGGGCCCATGAGTTCTATGGCTAGAGGTGGGTATTTCTACTTTGTTACATTTACTGATGATTTCAGCAGATACGGATACGTGTATCTTATGAAGTGCAAATCCGAAACTTTTGAATGGTTCAAAGTGTTTAAGAATGAAGTGGAGAACCAATTGGGTAAAAAGGTTAAAGCACTCCGATCTGATCGAGGTAGCGAATACCTGAGTCATGAGTTCCGTGATCATCTGAAATAGTGTGGTATTGTATCACAGCTCACTCCACCTAGGACACCGCATCATAATGGTGTGCCCGAGAGGAGAAATCGTACTCTGTTAGACATGGTACGGTCGATGATGAGTCATGCAGACTTGCATGTTTCCTTTTGGGTTTTGCTTTAGAGACTGCTGCCATAACACTGAATCGCGCTCCGACGAAAACGGTTCTAAAGACACCATATGAGATATGGACTGGGAAGCGTCTTAGTATGTCATTCATTAAAATTTGGGGCTGTGGGCATACGTACGACGTCAAATGCCTGACAAGCTGGAACCCAAATCAGATAAGTGTTATCTGGTGGGATATCCGAAGGAAACGAAAGGATATAACTTTTACCTACCGTTTGAGGGCAAAGTGTTTGTCGCAAGGACATGTGTCTTCTTGGAGAAAGAGTTCTTGTCAAGAAAGACGCAAAAGGTAGAACTTGAAGAAGTTCAAGAACCACAAGTAGTGAATGAACCAGAATTGGATTCTGAGCCAGGACTACAAGATGTTGTAGCTAGAGAACCTGCTCAAGAGACACAAGTCCTACGTATATCTGGTAGACCAAGATTTGAGCCTGAGAGAAATGGATTTCTGGTGTCTCAAATAGGTAATGTGTTGCTTATGGATCATGATGATGAACCAGCGACCTACCAAGAGGCTATGAATGGACCGGACTCCGACAAATGGCTTGAGGCTATGAAATCCAAAATGGACTCTATGTATACAAACCATGTTTGGAACTTGGTAGAACCACCTGAAGGGGTACAACCCATAGGGTGCAAGTGGGTCTTCAAGAAGAAGACCGACATAGATGGGAATGTACAAACATTCAAAGGGCGACTGGTGGCTAAGGGTTTCAAGCAAATTCATGGTGTTGACTATGATGAGACCTTTTCCCTTATTGCCATGGTAAAGTCCATTAGGATATTGCTTGCTATTGCTGCGTATTATGACTACGAGATCTGGCAGATGGATGTCAAAACAGCTTTCCTAAATGGAAACCTCCTTGAGGAAGTGTACATGACACAACCCGAGGGTTTTGTATCCCCAAATGAAGCCACTAAAATATGCAAGCTGAATAGGTCCATCTATGGATTGAAACAGGCCTCTAGAAGTTGGAATCTTCATTTTGATGAGAAGATCAAAGAGTTTGGTTTTGTCAAGAATGAAGATGAACCGTGTGTTTACAAGCGAATCAGTGGTAGCATTGTTGTCTTCCTGATATTGTATGTAGATGACATACTGCTGATCGGGAATGACATACCTACCCTGAAAGTTGTTAAGAACAACCTAGGGAACTGCTTTTCTATGAAGGACTTGGTGTGAATCTACTTACATACTCGGTATTAAGATCTATAGAGATAGATCGAAGAAGTTGCTGGGTTTGACCCAGAGTACGTACATTGAGAAGGTGTTGAAGCGGTTCAACATGCTTGAGTCCAAGAAAGGATTTTTGCCCATGTCGCATGGTGTGAATCTCTCTAAAGACCAGTGTCCAAAATCATGTGAAGATAAGGACCGCATGAAGTTGATTCCATGTGCTTCTGCAATTGGGTCAATCATGTATGCAATGTTATGTACTCGACCCGATGTCTCTTTTGCTTTGAGCATGACTAGCAGGTATCAGTCTGATCTCGGTGAATGTCACTGGATCGCCGCAAAGAATATCCTGAAGTACTTGAGAAGGACTAATGATGTATTCTTGGTGTATGGTGGAGAGGAAGAGCTCGTTGTAAGTGGTTACACGGATGCCAGCTTCCAAACTGATAATGATGATTCGAAGTCTCAGTCAGGGTTTGTGTTTTGCCTGAAGGGAGGAGCTGTGAGCTGGAAGAGATCCAAGCAAGAGACAGTTGCTGATTCTACAACTGAGGCCGAGTATATCACTGCGGCAAATGCAGCGAAGGAGGCTGTATGGATTAGGAAATTCATCGGCGAGCTAGATGTAGTTCCTAGCATTGTTGGTCCCGTAGTTCTCTACTGTGATAACAATGGTGCAATTGCACAATCTAAGGAACCTAGATCTCATCAGCGCTCCAAGCACATACTTCGGCGGTTCCATCTTATTCGTGAGATTGTCGAACGAGGAGATGTGAACATTTGCAGAGTGCCGACTGAGGAGAATATTGCAGATCCACTAACAAAGCCTCTCGCGCAGAGAAAGCATGATGGTCATACTAGATCAATGGGTATACGATACCTGAGTGATCAGCTCTAGTGGGAGTCTTGTGGGTTGCATGTAAAATATATATTCTGTTTGGCTATTTATTATTTATTCATATGATGAATTGTGTACCAATTATTTCTTTTACAATTAATAGCAAGTTCTTTTATTATGATATACTGTTTTCTAAATGATAGAATAAATTCGTGATAAATACCCTTAGAATGTTCGCTTCCATAGGACATCAAGTATGTGACTTGAATGTGAGAGGCCTATGATTTCGAAGCTTCATTCTTAAAAGCTCCCTGGTCGAGGTATCATCGTAGAAGCTAAGGGTGATGAAGATACATTAAGACTAGCATGTGTGGTTGACTGATGATCGGTTCTCACAGGTCATGATATTGTGATATCAAGTCATCACGTGGGTACTTGTTAGTGAACAAGTTGACCTGGACAGACCCAACCTGAGACTACTTTGTGGATTATTACTTAATGTGTCACAAGTAGGTCTCATTTGACTATGTGTTGTGGTCCTTTGACCTGAAGTCACAACATTCATCGAGTGAGGAAGAGCGTGCTTTGATGTCATCTGAGGTCTTCCTTGAAGAAGGTTGATGATAAGGGTGGTCGTTGGGTACGTTACGAATCATTTGGGTGTGAGCAGATATGGGATTTTCCTCCTGTATAATAGGAGTTGCATCCATGGGCCCCTTGATGGAATTGGACTGAGAAATGCATGGCCATGCTTGGTTGAGCCAATATGTGATATTGGGCTCACCATTCTCTGGACAGTCCGTTCTAGATCATAGAAACTTGGATTGAGCTATCATGAGGGTGACACGGTCCATGCCTCTAGTTCTTTCCAGATGTAAGGGACAAAGGGACAAAGACAACGCTGGAACATTGGTCATAAAGGCTTATGAGTTTTGAACTCTTATTGCTTGGGTAGCAATGATGCATTGCTAGATGCCGCTCATTGTTTGTGAGGTTTTTGTTTGATACTTTCAAGATCAAGTGGGAGACTGTTGGAGTTACCATTATGATCTAGAAGTGGTCAAACATGTAGTCTCACTGCCAACGTGATATGAGCCTGCATGGTCGCCACATAAGAGCATGTGGGGAAGTTGAAAGATTGACTGTGTTGGTAAAGGTTACCAATCACCATACAGAATGGGGTCCGGCAAATGTTGCCGAGGGATTCGTTGGCTAAGGGAATTCGTCGGATATGATTTGTCAGATATGATTTGTCGGATATGATTCGTCGGATATGATTCGTCGGATATGATTCGTACGGATAATGCTGATACCCGATGAATTGTTCCAGAAACCGTATTTTTTTGTGGTCTACGGATAACGATTCTTTTAGGTCTGTTTATGCTTGGGTAAAATAGAACTTGTTTTAAGGGTTCAAGATACAGTTACGCAAACTGCAAGTTTGACCCCGACGGAAGTGTTCCGGCTCCCGAACCCTAGTCGACGGAAGAAGTTCCGCCCCCCGTTCGCCTCCGCTGACCTCCCTTCCGGCGATCGTCGTCGCGATTGCATTTCCTGGAACGAACCTAGCAGTTCGTGGAAGCGCAAGGTGCAGTCTCCTTCTCCCGGCTCGTGTGGATCTCTGTAGAGTCGCGGACATTATTCCGTGAAACTCTCTTTGCCGCCGACAGGACTCGACTTCTTGGAGCACCTAAGTTGGATTCGGTCCAACTCCACCAAGGTAATTTATGCCTAGTATTTTTGATTAACTTCTTGATTCAATGTTCATGGCCCGATCCATACTCTTTTGGTTGTTCTCTTTATTTCCGGTGCGCCTACATATGATGTATGGTTGCAGAAAACCCAACAGACACTTCCAGCACCAATCAATCATAGAAAAAGGATTGGGGACCACCGTGTGCTTACCCCCAACAACATGGAGTGCAAACGCACACCAAAATGGGCCTAAATAGAGCACAAAGAATGTAAGTGCAAACAAGTGTGTATAAGAGAAATATAGGCAATAATAGCTCGAAACGGATGTGCACAAGAGTGAAAACTAGCTCGGATGAGTCCATAAAAGCGTATATAAATGGGACTCATCACACCCCCAGACTTAAACCATTTGCACGTCCCGAGAAAATCATCACTTACGCAGACGGAAAAATTGATTATCTGTCCCAACAATTGTAGAAGCGGAGCACCATGCGAATTCGCATGCTCGCACACATAGAAATGCAGTAGAAGAAATTTTTAATTATACAAGCACTTTGTAATAATCTAAGAGCGTACATATATATTATCTCTACTCAAAAGTTGAATCACGGTGAATCGTCCGGTCTTGCGTTGAAAGAAAATAAACTGATTGCTGAGGCTAGCATTACTCAAGATCGGAGCTCGGAACAACCTCCATTGAAATCCATCAATGTTGGTGGCCATAAGTGTCACAACCCGCATTTTCTCCGAATTTAAGAATATCAGAGTAAGAGAAAATACACGTCATGATGCCACGTCATACAGGAGACAACTATAGACGCTCAGGCGGGAACCTATTACTTAACTAAACAAACATGATTATATGATAAGTCATCATTTGAAATCATTTATTAGGGGTTTTGAGATAAGAACTGTGTCTCTCAGTTCGTGGATCAACTAGTCCCACCGAGAAAGTACATATAATTGCAGCGGAAAATACTTGATTTAGTTTACTTAAAGTCCTACATGTATGCAAACGACGAAGCATAACGTAAATGATATGCACATAACTAGGCGTACTGTAAGAGTAGAAAATACCTTTAGGCGACTATAAAGTTAAGGGTTTCAGTTAGAAAGAATGCAATGAGGATGAAGTAAAACCATTTTTATAACTATAGTACACCTAACATAAATCATTCCCAGAGGGTAAGATACTCAAGATCTAAAAGTAGTGGCATAATCTGGCAAATAAACCATAAAGTATAAAAAGGGGCACAATGGGCGTCAACAACATGACACTAACCCAATTGGCACCAACTAGTATATCTGAGCACAAGAAGTAACTAAAAACAACTACTCGCAGCAGCGGGGTGAACAGCTACTAAAACTCTGAACTTCAGGCTACACCACTAGCCGTTACGGCTCTGAACCTGAGGCATTCAATAAAACAAAGAACGCCTCAGCAAGGGATTACAAGTGGCAGAAAACTAGCAGAAAAACAAGCAAAGCATAAGGGGTACCAACCCAAGCCAAATTTACCGAAAGAGAGCTCTAAACAAAGAGTCAACAAGCATCAAGTGCACTAAATACCAAAAGAGGAACAACACTTTCATTTATTTAGTTTCATCAATTAAAGAGGCTGATCAGCTCAAATTATACGGGAGCGGTTAACTACCTCCGCTACCCAAAGCCCAAAACTAGGTGGGGGTACCACTAGACCCAACCACCCAAACACGACTACCGTGCAAGGCTATAACATTTCCCCCATTGTCCCCCAAACACAACTATTGTGTAAGGCTAAAGACAGTAGTTCTTATTACTTAAATTTTAATTAAACACGGGACGCTGCCCAAAAGGATAATCACTGGAAGGCCCTAAGAAATAGGGTCAAGGTGAAGTACACATCGATCAATATGAATCATAAGAGTAACTCAAATGTTAGCAGACCACAACGAGTAAAAAGAAGTTCAAACGAGAGGGATTCGAGATCAGGAGCACCGAAGGGTCACTGGCAATCATCCAAGTACACCCGAGGGGACACGAGATTCAAACACAAAAACTCAACGAAATCACATGCGTTCCGGGCGGGGTTCCAAGGGGCCGCACCCTGGCGGGGTCTTAGGGGCAGAGCCCCTAACGGGGTCCAAGGGGCAGCGCCCCTGGCGGTGGTCAGCATTCAAAAATCCCACCACCAGAAACCACACAAAAATCACCCCAAAAGAAGTTCTTACCGACATTTATCGAGAAGAAGAAGGACAGCATTCAAGGCAGCACTTCTCGGGAACTGGAAGGATTTCTCAAGAGAGGACAAGGGATTTCTCGAGAAGTATAGGGGTTCCAGTGGGGAAAGTTCTCGAGAAATCAAGCATTTCTCGAGAGGTCGAGGGGTTTCTCGAGAGGAGAATTTCTCGAGAGGGGCAAGGATTTCTCGAGAGGAGCATTTCTCGAGAGGGGCACGGATAACTCGAGAGCTGGGCTAAAACAACTTCTCGAGAACGATGAAGACTTCTCGAGAAGGACCAGGGATCTCTCGAAAACTTGGCTACACAACTTCTCGAGACTCTCAAAGACTTCTCGAGAAGTACCAATCAGCGGCTAAAATTCAGGGAACGACGGTGTCTTCCGGGAGAAAATGCCCTGACACTATGCGGGGGAAGAAAAATTAGGGTTTCTAACTATCACACAAGATGCTCGAAACACGAGCCCACAGTTCATCAAGCATCTATCGGGAGAAAGACAAACCACGACTTAACCAAACAAAGAGGAGGAGGAAGCCACTTGCCTTAAACCGTGCAAACTCGAAGATCTCCGCTCCGAAAGCTATGGATCGGCTAGGGAAACACACGAGCACAGATTCCTGAAACTTTTCGGGTCGAAAGAAGGGGTTAGGTCACTACCCTAACTCCAAAAATTCCATAAAACGGGAAAAGCTTACCGCTAGAACGAAGATCTCGCCGAGAGCTTTCCAAATCTCCTCTCCAAACGCGATTCTGACTACTACAGCCCTAGAAATCGCCGATCGAACGCTCCTCGAAGCTCCGCACTCGCCCTTTCGCTCGGCAGCTAATTTGATCGAGGGAGGAAGAAGATGAATAGGGGAAAGGGATTTTAGGCTTTATATAAGACCTGATTTATTAATTAATTAATTAATTAAGTCCCCAATTTGCTTAACTGCGAGGGCGACCAGATTACCTCGGATTTCTACGAAATTCGCACCTTAACTAAAAATCGGCGCTACGAATCCAACGTCGAAGTCAGAATTCAATTCCGACGGGCCAAACTTGGGCTAAAGCCTCCCGAAGATAAAATCTTGAAATCCACCCAAATCTTTACTTTAACTCGAAACGATGCGAAATCTCGCACGCTCGATCTACAAGACATACTTTAAACTAAGCTAAGGCTCAACACACTACTAGACGAGCTGACGTAAAGCCCTTATGCCAAAATTACGTCACAGCGGGCACGTAAAATAATTAATAAAAATCAGGGGCGTTACAATAAGCTCACCCAGTCAAACTCTCTCCACGATACGAGTTTGATTCATTGCGTGAGTCAATAGAACTTTAGGATAAATACGTGGATTGGGATTCAGTAGGGTTTACAATGATAAACATGAAGGTTTCCGCACATAACCCAAAAGAGCTTGCGCTAAGAACACATCCAAGCACCACAAAATAAAAACACGGGTGCACCACACCACCAGACTTAAACCTGAAAATATGGGTGTGTGCACCGCCTACTCCCAAAACAACTTTTTTTTAAGATTTCCAATTTAGCTCTTTTCTAAACCAAGCATTTTCTTTCTTTTCTTTCTTTTCTTTTCTTTTCTTGTTCTAATTTCTTTTTTTTTCTTTTCTCAAAACCTCTTTTTTCAGCAAATAATCCGAGGAAGCGCAAACCACAGTTTCAAAAAAAATTTCACCTGCATCAACACCCTAGATTAAAATTGATACAACACTAAAGCTCAAATTGGAAGTGCGACTAGGAATAGCTTGCGGGCTTTAGTGAACTAAAAGTTGAGCTGAATCAAGTGACGGGGTAGGCACAAAGGGATTAGCAAGGATAATGATCGGGTCGGTGCACAAAGCTCAAACTGGCCAAAACGAAGGCCTACATCATGCTCACGGCATTGAACTAACTTATACCAATGCTTTGAGAGTCGCTTGGGGCAAGTTCTTAGCCACCGTGAAAGATAATTCTTCCTCCCGACTCGAGTAATACAAACCTAACAACCGTCTACACACATTCCTACGCTACCGTCGGATTCACACCGAATTCACCACTTTTGAGTAGAATAAACAATTATTACGCAAATAGAAAAATTACCAAACTAATAGCATACAGAAAAATTTATTCTACACACAAATCTATGCAAGACGCGAGTACTCGACTAGAGCACTACGGGAGTCAACATTTTACTCCATCTTACAACCCTGAGACAACACAACAATTTTCCCAATCCTACAAAAGAAACAAGCTAGACTCATTACGCGCCTATGATTAAGTGCGCTCTCTAGTGGGTGTTGTGGTGTGCTATGAGAATGAAAAATAAAACAAAAATATTGTAATTTCTATTATGTTGTGCTTATGTGCACGTGCAAGTGGGTAACGACAACAACTCTTCCCCAGACGTAAATCTAATCATCACAGATTATTATGCTAGATTCATAAAAATAATTGGGAGGAGAGGTTAACCTATGCTTAGAAATGAGCATACCGAAAGATTGGAGTTAATCTTGAATTCAGCTTCAATGTGTCCGCCATCGATGTCGCCATACCTGCAAAACGACATCGCCACACATGCAGAAACAAAAGCAAAAAACAACAAAAATGGGTCGTCTCCCGTAAGCCCTTTTGTTTACCATCCTTATGGTGGACCAAATACCTGTATTAACATTGTAGCAATAGAGTTCAAGCATAATTCTTAGCAATTATCCAGAATATCATAGAAATAAAACATATAAACAAAGATAAAGAGATAACATTAACCATAAAAGAAGCCGCCGAAACATAAACACCTGAGACTTCATCACGACTCAGTTGTAGGCTGATTGTTGATTATTCTCCCAAGCCACACGAGATGGAAAGGAGGTGAAGGCTTTAGGGCTCAAGGGAGATTTCTCTACCCTTCCTCTAACCTCTTCCTTCTCGTGTCGGAGGGCTGGAAAGCGCGCTGCATGTAGTAATCTGACCTACTTTAATCTCTCTATAGTTGGAGAGCGCCATCGAGCAATAGGAACTCGATCAAATTCATTGTTCTGCAGCTTTGGAGCAGCCAAGGGCGTCATTTCCCACCCCCAATGGGTGACAGATCTGCCCAACTAACATGTTTTAAATGTTTACATTTATCTTTAGTTTTCATAGAGTTAATCAAAATGTTTTTAGCCATGCCGATTATGGTGACTTTAGACTTCGCGGCCTCGCCGCTCTTATTCTCAGTTTCTTCTTCACTCCTCAGCTCCTTCTTCACCATCTTCTATTCCTCCTCCTTTTCCTCAGCATTCACTTCTTCACCTTGCTTTTCCACATCTAAACTCAACTCATTAGCAGATTTATTAGTAATAATAGGTAATAATATGATGTCATTGGTTGTCATAGATGGATGAGTGTGGTGTGTCACCATGGGTGACAAGGTTACACACCCACTAGGGATGTGAATGTTGGCACCACTCTCCTTCAAGAATGGGGCACCCAGAATAGGAATGGAGTTATTTTCCGTGGGGCCTAAGACTTGGAAGTTCGTGATAACTGATGTTCCATCTATGATTATATCGACGTCTCTAACTTCTCCTTCCGTCTCCACCACCATTCCTTTAGCTAGGGTAAGTGACTTCTGATCAACATTATTGATTTTTAAATTCGTATTTTCAACGTCTTATAATTCAAGCACGTTGCTTGATGATCCGGTGTCGTACAGAGCGGTGGTTTCAATGCTGTCAATTTGACATTTCACAATTAACTCGCCCTCATGCCCTTCATCCGTCTCGGTTATGCTTTTCCTTGCTCACGGGGATTCATCTCTGTTGTGCTAGGAAGAGCACCTTGAGTACGCTCAGAAAGAACTTGAGCCAATTGGCCCAATTGCATTTCCAAGTTTCTCATCGAGGCCGATTGTTTGGCCATATTTTTTGGGCCATATCTACAAAATTTTCCATCATCTCTTCTAATGTACTCTTCCTTTGCATCCCAGCACCTTGGTTATAACCCGGATGAGGCGGCCTCGGTTGGCTTCTGGACGCATGAGCATCATATTGATGCTAGCCCGGTTTCTATCGTTGGCCTGCAGTGTTTTGATTCCAAGAAAAATTAAGGTGATTTCTCACACTCGGATTATAAGTGTTAGAGAAAGGTGCAGTGCGGTTTTGATTTTGTACAAAATTAACACTCTCTTCTAAATTGAGATTAGAGTGTTCAGAAGAGATTTCACATGAGGGACATTCATATGCATGATGTCCAGGGTTCCCACACCTGAGACAAGAAATGGCCATCACTGGAGCAGATGAAGAAGCAAGCTTCTTCAGCAATGTGATGCTCTCAGCTGGTGCTCCAGATGTGCATACTTCAAACAGTCCTCTCGCGTTCCTTAGGGTGTTTCATCCTGCAGTCCAGAATGAGCTGTGAGACACGGTGTCTTGTAGAATCTGCAGTGCATCTTTAGGAGTGTGATTTAGAAGGGTTCCACCGGCAGCAACATCAATCATAAACCTATAGTTGGACTCGATTGCGAAATAGAAGTTCTCCACCAAATTCCATGGTTGAAGTTCATGATGGGGGCATTTCCGCAGAAGGTCCATAAATCTTTCAAAAGCTTCTGCCAGGGTCTCCTGATTATTCTGCTAGAAGATTGTGATTTCCCTTCTTATGCTCCCAATTTTATCAACCGGGTGGAACTTGGAGAGAAATTTTCCTTGCAGTGCATCCCAGGTGGTAGCTGTGCCCGGTGGAATTGTGTGGAGCCACACCTTTGCCCTGTCACCAAGGGAGAACGGGAATAATCATAATTTCACCGTGTCGTCCGCAATACCAGCGTACTGGAACGTTCCGCAGATCTCTGAGAATTCTGCCAAGTGAAGATGGGGGTCTTCACCTACCATCCCAGAGAACTGGGCATTATTGCGGATAATGTTCAGGATCTTCGGCTTGATCTCGAATTGATTGTTCACGATGGCTGGGCCAAAGCCGGGATTCACACTCCCCACAATGGGTGTGGAATAATCTCGCATCATTCTAGGCCTCGCCCAGGCCACCTCGTTCTCATCAGCCGCATGACCCACATCAGGTGCATTCTCACCCCCGGGGTTAATCTCATTCCTGTTGATGTTGAGATCCATGGCCGCAGCAGCATGGCAACGCGCATGCAGCCTCTCAATCTCAGGGTCATATTCCATGAATTCTTCAGGGCCTTGCCCCTGCATAAACTAACTTACACAAAACAAAGAAAAACAGAAAAAAATCAAAAACAACAAAGAATCTTTATAGTAGCTTCCTGGAAGAAAAATTCATAAATTGCTCGCAGTCCCCGACAACAGGGCCAAAAACTTGATGCGATTATGGCAAGTGCACCAGTCGTTCAAGTAAATAAAATTGGGAGAGACTCCCCGAATATCATTCTCAGAGGACTGCAAGTTGGGTTGTATGAATTCTTGTTAGGGAATTACTTATATAGATTCTTATGTAATTAATAAAAAGGGGTGTTTTCATTTTGGTTTTCCTAGATTAGCAACAGTGAAAAAAAAATGCGGGCCTAGAGCTCTTCTTCGCTTGTCGGGATGGAATGCAGGCCACGATGCCGTGATTCGGTGAGCGGGTGGACGAGAAGGCTAGCGGATGGATGTTTTATAACCAGCAGAATGAGGGTCGTAGGCACCTCATCGTGGAACACGCAACTAGCAATTCCTAGTGCAACACACTACAGAGCGGTGGAGTGGATGGCAGACTAGGGCGCTCCTCAAATCTCATAAACCATAACACATTTCACCGAAATGAAATCACAAAAACTTAAACACAGTTATAAACATCATCCGTAGAAAGTACATCATACCATGAAGAAATCCTAACCTATACACAAAAGGGAAAGAGGTCACCGAAGCTCGAAGACTATACTGAAGATTCGCGGCCAGAATCGCAGGGTTGTCAAGCCTCATCCGTGCTCAGTCTTCAATTGCGTCTGGGGTACAGAGGAGCTGTCATCTTCCTCTACTTTACCCATCTTCTTCGTGGTCTAGCTCCAGCTACTCTTGTTGGATATCCGTTGAATGTAGCAGAAATCTTCTGTCGATGGCGTTCTTGATCTCGTAGAGGATGGAGGAGGCCATGGAGGGAGCATTGGCAGAATATTTGCTGGACAAAGGTTACCGGAGCTCCTCCTAGGTTAGGCGGTGGTGGAGAGGCAAAATGGGCAGAAATGGCGGGCTTGCAGAGTTTTTCCCGCGGGGTCTTTTTCTTCTCAGCGGATTTCCTGCTTTAAATACTAAAATAGTAGAAATTTAGTCACGCACGGTCGAACGCACGACCGTGCAATTCCCGTGCATTATTTAACGAAAAGAAATACCTTGTGGAAGAAGCAGCAGTGCCCGTGCGTTTTACTCACGCACGATCAAAGCCGCCCGTGCGTAAAAATGCACGACCAAATCCAAATTGGCTAAAAACTAGGCAAAATAGGCGATCGTGCATTTCCTTCGCACACGGGCAACTGCCCGTGCGTAAAAATGCACGAACAAAGTCAGTTCACCATTTTGCTACCCAGAAGAAGGCGCACGACCGCAGCCATCCATGCATCAAGGAAAACGCACGACCGTGCGATATAAACAATCATGATTTCTGGGCAAAATGGGATGATCCAACCACCAGCAAGAATAGCAATCCCGGTGGGAATACACTTCCAGCACCAATCAATCATAGAAAAAAGGATTGGGGAGCACCATGTGCTTACCACCAACAATATGGAGTGCAAACGCACACCAAAATGGGCCTAAATAGAGAACAAAGCATGTAAGTACGTGCAAGTGTGTATAAGAGAAATATAAGCAATAATAGCTCAAAGGATGTGCACAAGAGTGAAAACTAGCCCAGATAAGTCCATAAAGCGTATATAAATGGGACTCATCAATGGTCATTGAAGGGGACCTCGACGGTCTCAAAAACACACACACTCCCTGAGTAGAAGGGGTTTTCCGTAGACCTAAAGTCACCTTGGAAGAGGAGATCAATCTGCTAGCCTTCTTGGCCAATAAGCGCTTCGATCTCCTTCACTATCTGGCGATCTGGCATGAGTTCGCCGAGATCACTCTAGAACAGAGTAAGAGGCTTCCCACGTTCTCCTGCGATCTCAGTATTATTTCCTTTGATTTTTTTTCTAACGGTTTGCTTTTTTCAGCAACCTTTGCGGTCCCTAGAATCGATCTGGTGGCCCGGATAAAGAGGTTCTCACCTAGAGAGAGATGCGGAAGGAAAGAGACCATGAGAGTGAAGCTTCTGATCCTGCCGAAGAGTTAGAGGCCGCCAGCAAGCCTTTCCCCCTGACCGACTTTGGCAAAAAGCTAAAGGTTATCAAGGGGATGCCCCTCCTCAAGTCAAACTCAATGGGAAAATGTGTGAATGTGTCCACCGCCCTACCTCTATGGAGTGGGAAGTTGACGCGTCATGCCTACGTGGTCACCTCCGTGCTCTGTGGAGAGAGAAACATTAAGGAGGAAAATAACATGGAGACAAAAATGCTTCCTACTTCGCCGCACAACCAACCGTTAGGAGCACAGTCTTTAATCACCATATGGAGCGAGCTCTCTGTATGGCCCTAAAAGATATTGATATCTTGCAGGAAGAATTACATGTAAGAATACCTTACATGTGGTCTCCTATTTTCTTTCCATGACCATGTAGTCTGATTTATTTTTCTTTTGCAAAAGTCAAAGAAAGAGGCTTATAACATTGAAAATTCTGACTTCCAAAAATCCATGATGAAGCATATGAAAATGCATTAGACACGATGATCACTAAGTTTCATCAACGTGGAAGTCTATCCTGTGAGTTCCAAGATGTAAAATTTGTCTATCTATTTCCTGTGATGGAAAAAATGATAGAGGATGAATCGGTCATGATATCCGAGACAGCTGATGAGGATGAGGACGTCGAGATCAATGAGGTTGCCGATAGAAGAAGCGATAATGCTGACATGAGCGGGAGAAATTATGTCATTGGCGATGATATGAGCTCTGCTTCGGCCTCAAGCTTTGGGTCAAGGATTCAACGAAGAAGCTCAGATGATTCGTCAGTGGAGACCGATTCTTCATCATCAGAAGAGAGGTCTCTGAAGACATTGATCTTTATAGGATCTTGGAGTGGATCGACCCCTCAGCTTATAGACTAGAGATGCCACCGAATTGGTAGTATTGCACGATGTTTTTCATGTCTCCTTTCTTTGGTTAACTCTCCTTCGGCTAGAGAAACAAATCACTACCGCAATAGGCCCGATAGCATCTAATCATACAGTCCATTTGGAACCAATCTGTATCGATGAAATCGCCTTTCGAGTCCTATGAAAGAATAAGGTTCCCTTGGTCCAAATATTTGTTAAATTTTTGAAGTGGAAGTGGATTTATCCGTGCGGTCTGTTTTTGGAGACCGCAGAGACCGCGCGGCCCGTATTGCGGTTTACCTCTAGAATCCGCGAGCTCGGTGTGGCGACCTAGCTGGTGTGGTAATGTGTCTCTTGTGTTGGCGGCATGTGTTTGGTCTGCCTATTCTGCCCAAGTATCCCTATTCCGGTTTAGACCAGACGTTGTGTACTGAGGTCGCTACTGTGGTCTCGTACTGCCGGGTCGCTTTGACGAGCTGTCTTTCCTGGACAATTGTGCTTAGATGTAATATGGTCTTGTAGAGACCGTGCAGTCTGGTTTTGGATACCGTGTGCTTCAATAAGGAAGGTGACTATATCTTTTGGGGCGCTAACGACATCTGTTCGTTTGCCTATAAATAGGGACGTCGGGGTAGGCCATTCATATGCAAGAACTGTAAGAACCAAAATTGGCTTGATTGTGCCAGTCTCAGTTTGAGGTCGCACGGTCTGAGTTGTCTGACCTGTTTGTTTTATTCGCAGGTTAGCAGCTTGAAGTCACCGTCAGCATTCTCCTTTCTTTCCATCTTTGCATAAACCATTTCGGTAACGATCTGTCTGTGCGGACTGTGTTTAGGTGTTCTTGGACTGTACAACAGACTCAGTTGATCAGGCGGTCTTGAGTTGTGGTCTGCAACAGGAAACAGTTCTTCGTCAAGTGTTCATGTGTTCTTCTGTAATCTTGAGACCGTGCAGTCTGAGCGATTAAGAAGTGCGGACATGTGTTTTTAGCTGTTGAATAAATCAGCAAGTGTGCGGTCTGGGGTTGCGGTCTGAAAGGTTAGGCTTGTGCTCTATTCGCGCGGTCTCAGAGTTAACCATGCGGCTTGCCTGTTCGAGCAGTCTGGCGTTCTCTGCCTTAGCAGTTCGTTGGCAGCTTGTTTTTGTCTTGTGCTACTCTCCATTGCGATTCTTATGAATATGTCTCGCCATGTATGTCTCGAGATGTAAAGAGATAGTAAATAACAAGAGCATTATTCTATCTTTCCATTGTCATTGACTGTCACGCTTGTGGATTGTGTGAAGTGTTCTGCATTTTGTACTTCACTACGTACCTCTAAATATTTTAACATGGTATCAGAGCTACGTTCCTGAGCAGTAATCAACGTTGTCTTCTGCTTGGATTTCTATAAGTCAGTTGTCAATTAGTGGGATAACAATGGAAGGAGGATATGCTAGAGGTCTTGGTATTGAGCTCCTTACGCAGACTAACTTCAAGAAGTGGAAGTCATGCATGGAGAGCTATCTTCTTGGCGAGGACTTATGGGAGGTAGTTGGAGGAGAAGCAAGACAAGTTGTTGTTCCTGCTAAATGGAATGTTGAGCTCGTGAAGGCTTGGAAGAGAACAAATGCGAAGGCTGAGTTCACTCTCAAGCGAGCTATCATTTCAGAGTTGTTTGATCACATCATTGGATGTATGCATGCTGCTAAAATTTGGACATCCTTGGATGGTTTGTTCAATAAGAAGAAAGTAGCTCGGCTACAGTTCTTGGAAAATGAGTTAGCGAAAGCAACTCAGGGAGACTTGTCCATTTCAACATTCTTCTTGAAAATGAAGAACCTATGTGCAGAGATATCGGCATTGGACCCAGATGAGCCTATCTCAGAAGCGAAGCTGGAGAGGCACATAATCCGCGGCTTGCGGAGGGAGTATGTGGCCTTTGTTACTTCTGTGCAAGGCTGGGCCAATCAGCTATCATTGCTGGAGCTAGAGAACTTGCTTGCGTCGCAAGAGAGTTTTGCTAAGCAAATGGCGGGGATGTCAGTCTCTGGGGGAGAAGAAGAGGTTCTCTTTTCTAGAAAGAAGAAGCGTTGGGACAAGAAGAAGAAGTCATCTGATAACTATGGTCCGTCTACTTCATATCAGTAAGAGAGGAGTTATGCTCCTAAGTCTGAAGGGAATAAGAAGGAAGGACTGAAATGTTTCAGATGCAACAAGCTTGGTCATTTTAAAAGGGACTGCAAGGTCAATCTTCAGCTAGGACATGCTGCAGGAAAGGAAGAGGCTGGTTCCAATGCAGATGATAGATGGGGTGATGGAGCTTTCATGATGGGCACGTGTGTTCGAGCTATGGCTTCCATCAATTATCAGGATGATTGGATAGTGGACTCGGGTTGGGGTCATCACCTAACTAGACATGAGTCAAAGTTCTCTTCTTTGAAGGCATATACAGATAATGATGCTATCATTACGGTTGATGATACTATACATGAAGTAGAGAAGGAGGGTATAGTTTATTTGAATGATGATAGAGGTACTCTTACGTTGAAGAGTGTTTATCATGTTCCGGGGATGAAGATAAACCTCTTCTCGGTGACCAACGCTGTAGATGCTGGCTATAACGTTCTATTTGGTCCAACAGATGTGAAGTTTCTTCGAAATGTATCAGCGGTGGAGTCTGAAGTCACTCATGTCAGCAGAAGGGTGAAGGACTTGTTTGTGTTATCAACAAACTCCTATGTTGATAAGATGAGGACTAATGATAGCGCTGCTATCTGGCATGAAAGACTCGGACATGTTGGGATGGACAAGTTGAAAGCAATGGCAGGGAGAGGCCTTGTGAGAGGTTTGCCTAGTTTGTCATCCTTCGGCGAAGGTCATGTTTGTGCAGGTTATCAATATGGTAAGGCTCAACGTATTCCATTTGATACGTCACAAAGCAGATGTAAAGCACCATTGGAGTGTATTCATGGTGATCTATTTGGACCTACCACAACTGTCAGTCTTGGAGGCAGCATGTATATGCTAGTTCTGATTGATGACTTCACTAGATATACTTGGGTATATTTTCTGAAGGAGAAGTCAGAAGCGATCGCGAGGTTTGTGTATTTTAAGGAGCTAGTGGAGGGTCGTATTAACCTGCAGGTGAAGAGGTTCAGAACAGACAATGGAGGGGAGTTTATCTCTAAAGCATTCTTTAACTTCCGCAGGAAGCATGACATCCAAAGAGAGCTTTCTTGTGCTCACACTCCACAACAGAATGGCATTGTAGAGTGGAAGATCCGTCATCTGACGGATACCTTCAAATGTTGGCTCTACGCCAAGAGTATCCCAAAGTCTTTCTAGGCAGAGGGAATGTCTTGTGTGGCCTATGTCATCAATCAGATGCCTCTCAGTCCCATCAACATGAAGACCCCTCATAAGTTGATGTTCAAGATAAAGCCTTCAGTGGAACACCTTCGAGTTTTCGGTTCTACCTGCTATGTGCATGTTCCTGATGCCCTCAGAATGAAGCTAGATGCGAAGGCAAGGAAGCTAGTCTTCGTCGGTTATGATGACCGGAAAAAGTGTTGGAGATGCATGGATCTAGAGACACGGAGAGCTATGGTCTCAAGGGATGTGGTATTCAACGAGCTGATGTCATACCATTGTAGTTCTTCTGTTGAGCTACAATGAAGCCGGGTAGATGGTGTACTAGGTGAAGCTGCAATGGAAGTTTCTGGTGGAGTTGCTTGTTTCTACAGGTGCCCCAGGTTCTTCTAGCTCTGGGTCAGGTGCTTCAGGTTCTAGAAGTAGGGTGAGCAATGCTCCAAGTATGCCTGAGAGGAGAGCTAGTACAGAAGCTGCATGAAAGGAGATTAGTTCTTATTATCTATTAAAATAACTTGTTTAAGGTTTTACTTTCAAAATAAATGATATATATAAATATATATAAGTTTGTTGATTAATAAAAACAAACAGTTAAAATGCAAAGTAATAAACAGCAAATAAGAAATAAAACAAAACAAGCAAACCAAGCAATCCAGATGACACAAGGAAATATAGTAGTTCACCTCAACTGGGTACATCTACTCTTCTACCCACTGGTAGGAAACCACTAGGAGGTTGTTGATAAGGTGCCCTCACACCAAGGTGATTTTGATAAGGTGTCCACACACCAAAGGGAGTTTTGATCAGGTGCCCAATTCACCTATAAGCTTTTGATAAGGTGCTTATAAACCAAGCTGCAGGTTTTGCTAAGGTCACCTGTCACCAAGAGTAAACTTTTGAAGGGAGTTTTAACCCTTTACAAGATGGGAGAAATAAAGAAAACAGAAAAGTTATAGTGTTCTTCTCTTTTGCTGAGAAGGCTCTTGATGAGGATGATGTTGAAGAAGGCTCCCCCTGTCTGATTTAGTTTAGATGACAGCTTTGGATATGGAGCTTCTTCTCTAGATTGCAATAACACTTCTTCTTCCTGCAGTTTTGATCCTGAGCAAGTGATAGTGTTTGGTGTCTCAGGATGTATATGATCTGCAAGAAAGAGGTTAGTCAAAAAGAAGATGTAATATGAATTTGATCTGCTTCTTTTTGCTCCTCTGTTTTCTTCTTCTTTCGTTTCCTGTACAGCAAGTGTAATGTATTATGTCTATATAAAACCTTACAACAATATGTGATATATATGATGTGCTGTAAAGAACTGATGTATAATAAATCTGCTGTTAGCTGTTCATCTTATTCTTTCTTCTCTGCTCTGTATATTTAATCTGTGGTGCAGTTCGGCTATTTTGAATTCTTGCAGACCAAAGAGGAAGGATATATTATCTCTTTCATTTCCCAGATCCTCGATTAGATAACTTGCCGTATTTGACTTGCTGCAACAGCTACAGTAATTAATGCTTTGCTGCCAATGGCTATATCATTTAATACTTGCACGCTGTGAGGTTAAATCAGCATTATATATATAAATATTACTTTAATAAAGTCTAACAGCATATTAGAATAAGAAATATAATACTACATAAATTTCGTCGAGCTGAGGTCCACGTTCGTCGACCTCATCATTTGATTCATCGACCGGATCATTAAATTTACTGTTCTTAACTTCTGCTGAAAATTTGTCGAGCGCCTCACTGAAGGTTCGTCGATCTCCTCTTTTCGTCGACCGCTGATCTGAGAATACGACGACCGCTGTTCTGGTTGGAATTCGTCGACCGCTATTCTGAGGAATTTGTCGACCGCTGCTTCCTTGATATTTTGTTGAGCGCCGTCCGACGAAAGCTGAGCGTCGTTCGACGTTCGTCGAATGCAGGCAATATATATAATATTTATTTCTTCTCTTATTTTCTGCCTATTAATATATATATAAATATTTCTTATTATATTATATATATTATTGTATATTTCTTATTATATATATTATTTATATTATTGTAGATTTCTTATATATATATATATATTATTCTTTTCTGCCTATTAATATATTTCTTTTTCAGGCTTCTTTCTTAATGAGATTTATTCTAAGTTATAAGATATATTATAATATAAACTTAGACACTAAAGGTGGATCCTAACTCAAATCAAAACTAAGGTTCCAACAATCTCCACCTATTTGAGTTGGGATCCTAATCCAAATTAAGACTAGGTTCTAACAATCTCCCCCTATTTGGTTTAGGATACCTAAGCATAAAAAGTTTGTAAAGCTTAAGGGTTAGAGATTATTTCTAAATTTCTTTTTGAAACAAAGCAATTTCTGATTTCCTAGATTTTATTTAAATAGGATTTTTAATATGTGAATTGCTAGCTGTTATTAGATTCTAGGAATTTAAAAATAAAAAGACAAAGTCTGATAGCTTCTTTCTATAGAATCCCCTTAATCATAAGAGACTCACACTCAGAGCTCTGATCATTTATGATCTATGCTACTTGAGTAGAATGCTCAAACTGATTTTGGAGAAAAAATCTGTAAGAGAGTGAAGTTATCTGACATTGCTTTTAAAATAGAAAAATTCCTAAGAATCATTAAAACTGCTGTTTAATTTAATTTAAGTAAAAATATTAAAAGTTTAAAAATTTGCCTTATAGATAAATATTTTGGCCTTTTATTTCATTAAAGTACAAATTTTAAAATTTTCTTTGATTTTGCTGAACATAAATATTTTTGGTTTCTTTAAAAGTTTGTTTAAGCTTATTAGCCTTAATTAACTTATTTTCTAAACAAATAGTTTGTTCTGCTGTTATTTTAAAATTTTCTTTAGGTTTGTTATGTTCAAAAGTTAATTTGTTAATTATTAGCTTTTTACTGATTCTGTTTTCAGAAATTTTTAAACCTCCACAAGGTGAATTGAAAACAGATCTGAAATTTTCAGAGGTAAAATTAGGAAATGTTATTACCTCTTTTACCTTTTCTTGTTCAGATTCTGCATCTGATATGTAATCTGAACCATATATAGCCATTAAACAGAAGTTTCTGGCTTGTTGTTCTACTTTTTCTTCTTCTTCAGTTAGACTGAATGAAGGTTCTGCATCAAAAATGATTTTAGTGGAAGAGGAAGAAGATGGTTCATTTACCATCCTTGAGAGGGAGTTCCAAATGCTCCTTGCAGAAGTGCAATCATTAACTCTTTGATAAATGTCATTTGACATTGATTGATTTAATATCTCCATGGCCTTTGCATCAGCACTGATCAACTTTTCTTGATCATCAGATGAAGAGATTGAAGATTGAGTTCCTATCAAAACAGATTTGTAGATATCTTCATCTATTGCATTCATATATAATCTGATTCTAACTTGCCATAAATCAAATTTATCCAAATTACATAAAGGTGGATCTGAACAAGTAAAATCTGCTAGTGCCATCAAATTTTTGAAAAACCTTTTTACAACAAAACAAATAAGAACTAAGTGATCTTTGTGATTTCAGGTGTTAGCCTGTGTGAAAATTAACTTCCTCTGATACCAACTGAAAGGGATTCAATTGAGTATCAAGTGCAAGAAATTGAATAAATAAAATCAGCCTCCTTTGATACCAATTGAAAGGGGTTCAATTGAATATCAGGTGCAAGAAATTGAAAAAATAAAATCAGCCTCCTCTGATACCAATTGAAAGGAGATTATTTCTTATTATCTGTTAAAAAATCTTGTTTAAGGTTTTACTTTCAAAATAAATGATACATATAAATATATATGAGTTTGCTGATTAATAAAAACAAACAGTTAAAATGTAAAGTAATAAACAACAAATAAGAAATAAAACAAAACAAGCAAACCAAGCAATCCAGATGACAAAAGGAAATATAGTAGTTCCCCTCAACTGTGTACATCTACTCTTCTACCCTCTGGTATTAAACCACTAGGAGGTTGTTGATAAGGTGCCCTCAAACCAAGTTGATTTTGATAAGGTGTCCACACACCAATGGGAGTTTTGATCAGGTGCCCAATTCACCTATATGCTTTTGATAAGGTGCTTATAAACCAAGCTGTAGGTTTTTGCTAAGGTGGCCTGTCACCGGGAGTAAACTTTTGAAGGTAGTTTTAACCCTTTACAAGATGGGAGAAATAAAGAAAACAGAAAAGTTATAGTGTTCTTCTATTTTGCTGAGAATACTCTTGATGAGGATGATGTTGAAGAAGGCTCCCCCTGTCTGATTTAGTTTAGATGACAGCTTTGGATATGGAGCTTCTTCTCTAGATTGCAATAACACTTCTTCTTCTTCTTGCAGCTTTGATCCTGAGCAAGTGATAGTGTTTGGTGTCTCAGGATGTATATGATCTGCAAGAAAGAGGTTAGGAAAAAAGAAGATGTAATATGAATTTGATCTGCTTCTTTTTGCTCCTCTGTTTTTCTTCTCCTTCCTTTTCCTGTACAACAAGTGTAATGTATTCTGTCTATATAAAACTTGTACAGCAATATATGATATATATGATCTGCTGTAAAGAACTGATGTATAATAAATATGTTGTTAGCTGTTCATCTTCTTCTTTCTTCTCTGCTCTGTATATTTAATCTGTGGAGCAGTTCGGCTATTTTGAATTCTTACCGACCAAAGAGGAAGGATATATTATCTCTTTCATTTCCCAGATCCTCGAGCAGATAACTTGCCGTGTTTGACTTGCTGCAATGGCTACAGTAATTAATGCTTTGCTGCCAACGGCTATATCATTTAATGCTTGCACGCTGTAAGGTTAAATCAGTAATATATAAATATATAGAAATATATAAATATTACTTTAATAAAGTCTGACAGCATATTAGAATATGAAATATAATACTGCATAAATTTTGTCGAGCTGAGGTCCACGTTCGTCAACCTCATCATTTGATTCGTCGACCGGATCATTAAATTTGCTGTTCTGAACTTCTGCTGAATACTCATCGAGCGCCTCACTGAAGGTTCGTCGATCTCCTCTTTTCGTCAACCTCTGATCTGAGAATTCGACGACCGCTGTTCTGGTTGGAATTCGTCGACCGCTGTTCTGAGGAATTTGTCGACCGCTGCTTCCTTGATATTTTGTCGAGTGCCGTCCGACGAAAGCTGAGCGTCGTTCGACGTTCGTCGAACGCAGGCAATATATATAATATTTATTTCTTCTCTTATTTTTTGCCTATTAATATATATATAAATATTTATTAGTATATTATATATATTATTATATATTTCTTATTATATATATATATTACTTATATTATTGTATATTTCTTATATATATATATATTATACTTTTCTGCCTATTAATATATTTTTTTTCTGCCTTCTTTCTTAATGAGATTTATTCTAAGTTATAATATATATTATAATATAAGCTTAGACACTAAAGGTGGATCCTAACTCAAATCAAAACTAAGGTTCCAACAATCTCCCACCTATTTGAGTTGGGATCCTAATCCAAATTAAGACTAGGTTCTAACAATCTCCCCCTATTTGGTTTAGGATACCTAAGCATAAAAAGTTTTTAAAGCTTATGGGTTAGAGATTATTTCTAAATTTCTTTTTGAAACTAAGCAATTTCTGATTTCCTAGATTTTATTTAAATAGGATTTTTAATATGTAAATTGCTAGGTGTTATTAGATTCTAGGAATTTAAAAATCAAAAAGACAAAGTCTGATAGCTTCTTTCTATAGAATCCCCTTAATTAGAAGAGACAAAAACTTAGAGCTCTGATCATTTATGATCTATGCTACTTGAGTAGAATGCTCAAACTGATCTTGGAGAAAAAATCTGTAAGAGAGTGAAGTTATCTGACATTGCTTTTAAAATAGAAAAATTCCAAAGAATCATTAAAACTGCTGTTTAATTTAATTTAAGTAAAAATATTAAAAGTTTAAAAATTTTCCTTATAGATAAATATTTGGCCTTTTTATTTCATTAAAGTACAAATTTGAAAAATTTCTTTGATTTTGCTAAACATAAATAATTTCTGTTTCTTTAAAAGTTTGTTTAAGCTTATTAGCCTTAATTAACTTATTTTCTAAACAGATAGTTTGTTCTGCTGTTATTTTAAAATTTTCTTTAGGTTTGTTATGTTCAGAAGTTAATTTGTTAATTATTAGCTTTTTATTGATTCTGTTTTCAGAAATTTTTAAACCTGCACAAGGTGAATTGAAAACAGATCTGAAATTTTCAGAGGTAAAATTAGGAAATGATATTACCTCTTTTACCTTTACTTTTTCAGATTCTGCATCTGATATGTAATCTGAACCATATATAGCCATTAAACAGATGTTTCTGGCTTGTTGTTCTTCTTTTTCTTCTTCTTCAGTTAGACTGAATGAAGGTTCTGCATCAAAAATGATGTTAGTGGAAGAGGAAGAAGATGGTTCATTTACCATCCTTGAAAGGGAGTTCCAAATGCTCCTTACTGAAGTGCAATCATTAACTCTTTGATAAATGTCATTTGACATTGATTGAGTTAATATCTCCATGGCCTTTGCATCAGCACTGATCAACTTTTCTTGATCATCAGATTAAGAGTTTGAAGATTGAGTTCCTATCAAAACAGATTTGTAGATATCTTCATCTATTGCATTCATATATAATCTGATTCTAACTTGCCATAAATCAAATTTATCCAAATTACATAAAGGTGGATCTGAGCAAGTAAAATCTGCTAGTGCCATCAAATTTTTGAAAAACCTTTTTACAACAAAACAAAATAAGAACTAAGTGATCCTTGTGATTTCAGGTGTTAGCCTGTGTGAAAAATCAACTTCCTCTGATACCAATTGAAAGGGATTCAATTGCGTATCAGGTGCAAGAAATTGAAAAAATAAAATCAGCCTCCGTTGATACCAATTGAAAGGGGTTCAATTGAGTATCGGGTGCAAGAAATTGAAAAAATAAAATCAGCCTCCTCTGATACCAATTGAAAGGAGATTAGTTCTAATTATCTGTTAAAAATTTTTGTTTAAGGTTTTACTTTCAAAATAAATGATATATATAAATATATATGAGTTTGCTGATTAATAAAAACAAACATTTAAAATGCAAAGTAATAAACAACAAATAAGAAATAAAACAAAACAAGCAAACCAAGCAATCCAGATGACACAAGGAAATATAGTAGTTCCCCTTAACTGTGTACATCTACTCTTCTACCCACTGGTAGGAAACCATTAGGAGGTTGTTGATAAGGTGCCCTCAAACTAAGGTGATTTTGATAAGGTGTCCACACACCAATGGGAGTTTTGATCAGGTGCCCAATTCACCTATAAGCTTTTGATAAGGTGCTTATAAACCAAGCTGCAGGTTTTTGCTAAGGTGGCCTGTCACCGGGAGTAAACTTTTGAATGGAGTTTTAACCCTTTACAAGATGGGAGAAATAAAGAAAACAGAAAAGTTATAGTGTTCTTCTCTTTTGCTGAGAAGACTCTTGATGAGGATGATGTTGAAGAAGGCTCCCCCTGTCTGATTTAGTTTAGATGACAGCTTTGGATATGGAGCTTCTTCTCTAGATTGCAATAACACTTCTTCTTCTTCTTGCAGTTTTGATCCTGAGCAAGTGAAAGTGTTTGGTGTCTCAGGATGTATATGATCTGCAAGAAAGAGGTTAGGCAAAAAGAAGATGTAATATGAATTTGATTTGCTTCTTTTTGCTCCTCTGTTTTTCTTCTTCTTCCTTTTCCTATACAGCAATTATAATGTATTTTGTCTATATAAAACCTGTACATCAATATATGATATATATGATCTGCCGTAAAGAACTGCTGTATAATAAATCTGTCGTTAGTTGTTCATCTTCTTCTTTCTTCTCTGCTCTGTATATTTAATCTGTGGAGCAGTTCGGTTATTTTGAATTCTTGCCGACCAAAGAGGAAGGATATATTATCACTTTCATTTCCCAGATCCTCGAGCAGATAACTTGCCGTGTTTGACTTGCTGCAACGGCTACATTAATTAATGCTTTGCTGCCAATGACTATATCATTTAATGCTTGCACGCTGTAAGGTTAAATCAGCAATATATATATAGAAATATATAAATATTACTTTAATAAAGTCTGACAGCATATTAGAATAAGAAATATAATATTGCATAAATTTCGTCGAGCTGAGGTCCACGTTCGTCGACCTCATCATTTGATTCGTCGACCGGATCATTAAATTTACTGTTCTGAACTTCTGCTGAATATTCATCGAGCGCCTCACTGAAGGTTCGTCAATCTCCTCTTTTCATCGACCGCTGATCTGAGAATTCGTCGACCGCTGTTCTGGTTGGAATTTGTCGACCGCTGTTCTGAGGAATTTGTTGACCGCTACTTCCTTGATATTTTGTCGAGCGCCGTCCGACGAAGGCTGAGCGCCGTTCGACGTTCGTCGAACGCAGGCAATATATATAATATTTATTTCTTCACTTATTTTCTACCTATTAATATATATATAAATATTTCTTAGCATATTATATATATCATTGTATATTTTTTATTATATATATTATTGATATTATTGTATATTTCTTATATATATATTATTCTTTTCTGCCTATTAATATATTTCATTTTCAGCCTTCTTTCTTAATGAGATTTATTCTAAGTTATAAGATATATTATAATATAAACTTAGACACTAAAGGTGGATCCTAACTCAAATCAAAACTAAGGTTCCAACAATGCAGTTGAAGAGGTGGATCAGAGTAAAGCTCTGAGGAGGTCCAAGAGGACTATCATTCCACCAAATCGGTATACGGGGGGAAACTTGGTGAGCTTCGTCTCATGTTTCTTTGCAGGTCCCCTGGATGAGAGAGAGCCATCTTGTTATGAAAATGTCGTTGGAGTCAAGGAGTGGGAAGGAGCCATGGATGAAGAGATTGCTGCCCTCTGGAAGAATGAGACTTGGGACTTGGTGTCTAAGGTTGAGGGTGTTACTCTGTTGACTTGCAAGTGGGTTTTCAAACTAAAGAAGAAGGCTGCTGGAAGTATTGAGCGGTAAAGGCTCGCCTTATAGCTCGTGGTTTCTCTCAAAAGTATGGGGAGGATTATGAAGAAACGTTCAGCACTGTTGCCAAGATGACTCCGGTCCCGGTGGTGATCGCGTTGGCAGCTTGCCAAGGGTGGAAGATTTGGCAACTCGATGTGAAGAATGCTTTCTTATATGGAGAGATTGTCAAGGATATCTCCATGGATCAGCCACCTGGTAATGTTTCCGAAGAACACCCAAGACATATTTGCAAGATCAAGAAGGCTCTTTACGACTTGAAGCAGGCGCCTCGAGCGTGGTATGGCAAGATTGCAGAATACCTCCAGTTCTGCAGATACTTTGATTCTGATTCTGGTTCGAGCTTATTCATAAAGAAGATGGGGGAGAATCAGGTCGTGGTGTTGTTGTATGTTGATGACATGATCGTCACGATTAATTCTGAGATGGAGGTAGCTAGGCTTCGCGCTGAGCTAGCTATCAGATTTGAGATGAAGGATTTGGGTGAACTCCACCATTTCCTTGGACTCGAAGTGGAGAGGAAAGAGGGCGGAATACTTGTTTCCCAATAGGGGTATGCAGAATGAATTGTGAAGCGATTCGACATGGAAGGGGGGAAGAGCAACTCTACTCCACTGGAAGTTGGTATTCATCTTCGATGTGATGAGGGGAAGGTTCTTTCCGATCCTTTAGTTTTTCGGGCTTTGGTCGGAAGTCTTATATATTTGACGATCATGAGGCCGGATATTGCTTATACGGTTGGCCGGGTGAGTCAGTATATGGCAGAGCCTCGGAAGCCTCATCTGGTGGCGGCGAGGAACATTTTAAAGTATGTCAAGACCACCTCTATTTTGGGTCTCTTCTACGGGAAGGACTCGGGCTTTTGCTTGCATGGATACATGGATGCTGATTATGGAGGAGATTCAAATGATCAGAGATTGACTTCTTGATATGTCTTTATGACAGGATCTACAGCTATATTATGGTGCAGCAAGAAGCAGGATTCTGTCTCTGTCTCTACCACGGAAGCGGAATACAATGCTTCGGCTTTGGAATCTCAGGAAGCCATCTGGCTTAGGAGGCTTGTGGATGTCATTCATAGGGAGGTGCAATGTCCTACTCTGCTTCAGGGTGACAATGAGAGTGCCCTCAAACTGGTGAATAATCCAGTTTGTCAAGCGCGAACCAAGCACATGGAGATTCAACATCATTTCATTCGGGAGAAGGTGTTGGAGGGATCTCTTCTGGTTGAGCATGTGCATAGCAAGGAAAATGTCGCAGGCATATTTACAAATCCATTGTCGAAAGAACTGTTTACATGGTTGAGGAAGTTACCTAGGTTGACTTCCACTTCCCACTTCATGGGGGAGTGTTAAATTATTGACGTGGAAGTGGATCTGTCCGGGCGTTCTATTTTTGGAGACCGCTGAGACCGCGCGGCCTGCCTGTATTGTTTTTACCTCTAGAATCCATTAGCATGGTGTGGCGACCTGGCTGGTGTGGTTGCGTTTCTCTGGTGTTGGAGGCTTGTGTTTGGTCTGCCTATTCTGCCCAAGTATCCTTGTTCCGATTAAGACCGGGCGGTCTGTACTGAGGTCTCTACTGCTGTCTCGTACTGCCGGGTCACTTTGGCGAGCTGTCTTTCCTGGACAGTTGTGCCTTAGATGTAATAAGGTCTTGAAGATAACGCTCGGTCTGTTTCTGGAGGCCGCATGCTTCAATAAGTAAGGTGATTGTATCCCTTGGGGTGGTGATGACATCCATTCATTTGCTTATAAATAGGGATGTCGGGGTATCCATTCGTATGCAAGAACTGTAAGAACCAAAGTTGGCTTGAGTGTACCGATCTCAGTTTGAGGTCGTGCAGTCTGAGTTGTCTGACCAGTTTATTTTGTTTGTAGGTTAGCGGCTTGTAGTCACCGTCAGCAGTCTCCTTTCTTTCCAGCTTTGAATAAACCAGTTCGGCAGTGGTCTGTCTGTGCGGACTGTGTTTAGTTGTTCTTGGACTGTGCAGCGGACTAATTTGATCAGGTGGTCTTAATATATCAAGCGGTCTTGAGTTGCGGTCTGCAGCAGGAAACAGTTCTTCGCCAAGTGTTCGCAGGTTCTTCTGTGATCTTGAGACCATGCGGTCTAGGCTATCAAGAAGTGCGGACAGGTGTTTTTAGCAGCTGAATAAAGTAGAAAGTGTGCGATCTGTAGTTGCGATCTGACAGGTGCTGCTTGTGCTCTATTCATGCAGTGTCAAGGTTAACCGTGCATCTTGCTTGTTCGAATGGTATGGCGGTCTCTGCTTTGGCAGCTCGCTGGCGGCTTGTTGGCCCATCATAAGGTCACCAATTTTGGTCAATTTGACCAAACTAACTCTAGGTCAGAATAGGTCCACATAGGCGAATTCATCTCAAACTGGGTCAATTAGACTTCATATGATCAAATTGACCCCACAACTATATTACAAGCCCTAATTGGTGTACAAGTGACCTAACTGCCCTATCATGGAGTCACAAGATGGCCCAAATTGACCAAAGTACCTTAAGATCAACATAGGTCAATCCTTCACCAATAGGTCCAATTGCCCCCCCCCCCCTCCCCCCCCCCCCCAAATATGAAATTGACTTCACCCATAGTCTTATAACATCATAGGGAACCCAACGGGCCCAAAATCCCCATCAAGTGGTCATTATTGGTACAATTTTACAAAGTCAACTTTTCTCAAATTTTGGTCAAAATCATACATAATGGCTAAATTGACCTAATTAGGGCATGACCATGACCCAATCAACATTGGGTGGTGTAAAGGGACTCAAGACCAACATATGGGACCAATCAACCCATCAGTTGACCAAGTAAACCCTAGAAGTCAACACTTGGTCAAATAAGCCTAAATTGAGCTTAAATAGGATTAATCCAAATTCCCATGGGCTAAGGACTCAATAGGAGGCCCACCCTATAGCCCAATGACACATGACCATGCATGCCCTCAGAATTTAGAAGGGATGGACATACAAAGGGGCAAAATTGACTTTTCCCCCAAAGTCAGGAGAAGATAAAGAGGAATTTGAGGAATGGAGGCCACTTGTCCCTCCATTCCTCTACCCAAGCCTTCCACTGAGCTCTAGCAGTAATGTACAGCAGAATTCCAGGGATGGCGGACATTTGGAGCCAAGGATGAGCATACAAAGCCCATGGCCAAACTCCCCCTATTCAAATCACCACAACCAGCCAACCTGCCCCCATTACACCCCTCCATCAGCTTTAGTAGGTGGAAGGGAGATGGAATCAAGCCTGACATGGCTGGATTTTGTGGAGAATAGAGGAAATGGCAAGGATCTCAAATAAAGAATTGGTGATAAGAAAAAATTAAATCTTCTTCTGGTGGGTTTATGATTTAAGATAATGCGAAGAAGATTGATGATATTTTCCAAAACTATATTCGATGAAGGCAAGCGTACCTTATCGTATATAATATAGGATATTTTATAAAAATACCAAGGTCGTATTAAACTCGGGTTTGTCGAGTACTTCTACTTCGAGAAAGCGGACTATTATTTTATCGAAGAAAATAATTTGGAAAGGAAAGAAAAGCTAATTAAAAAGAGAACAAAAATAAAATGAAGAAAACAAAACTTGATTTAAAACAAAACCTTAAAATGAAATAAAAAGATAAATACTATCATTCAACTCTAAACCTTGACCGTGGGGATTCCCGAAGCTCGAACATGCCTCTCTCGAGGTTAATGCCCAACTAAGCTTAGGAAAAATCAACCGGACTCTCGTCCTATAATTGATTACCTAAGACTTGCTTTACGATGTGAATCCCACTATAGGATTTGACTCCTATCCAGAAGATTTACGTCATCCTCTCTCGAGGGGTGCGTGCAACTCTTTTTATTCTCGAGTGATCGATTCGTACGCACGTCCTCTCGGCTAGCTAGAATACGAAAATAAATACCGAAATTCATAACCGGAATATGAAACCGATATCGTTATATTTCGAGAATAAATCGAAGGAGAGAAGATACGATAATAAGGAAAGAGATGATTTTGATTCAAAGCTTGCTAAAAATCAAGACTACAAAATAATTGCTAAAGGAAAAAAAATTAAAACAAGAAAGAGAGAGAAAGAGAGCTTGCGAAAAGAAAAGAAAGCTTAAATTTTCATTGCCATAAAAGAAAGAGATTACATGAAATAAAACCTACATTACATTGCATGAAATTAAAGCTAACTACTTGCATGAAATAAAATTACAAGAAATTAAACTAAGCTTAAGAAAGGAAATTGCATTAAGTAAAAACTAACTAAAACATGAAAAATAAGGAAAACTGTACAAGAACAGCCCAAATGGGCAGGGGGGAGGGAGCAGGAATTGCTGGAAATGAGCTCCTGAATTTATAGGAGAAAAATTCAGGCTACACGCCCTCGGTCACGGGCGTGACCTAGGGCGTGTAATATTTGTTCTGCAGCGGGGACAGCGGCGTGGGTGATTGCGTGACGGCGGGAGAAAATTAGACATGTCACGGGCGTGACATTTGGGTCACGGGCGTGACATTTGGGTCACGGGCGTGACTCAGGACGACTTCAATCAATGCAGCATGGGCTTGAATTCGGCGCGGCAGACAGCAGGGATCACGCGTGAAAGTCACGGGCGTGACTTTGGGTCACGGGCGTGACTTGGGTCAACATTGGATTCGGTGGCTGACAGGTCCACGTGGAAAGTTTGATGTGATCTTTAAAGTTACACGCCCTTGGTCACGGGCGTGACTTCGGGTCACGGGCGTGACCGAGGGCGTGACTTGTGGATTTTGGCTCTGATCGCACGGCAGCTGTTCTGGGAATATATTAAGATTACACGCCCTTGGTCACGGGTGTGACCTAGGGCGTGTACTATGAATTTTGACCAAAATTTCCAGAAAAATCTGCAAAACAAAAATACAATTATATTTAGAACTAAAATTACAAAAGAAGTGATTTTTAACTAAAATCTAAATAATATTTACAAAATTATATTAAACTTAACCTAAATATTATAATAAAAATACGCATAAATCCTACTTATCAAATACCCCCATACTTAAGCTTTTGCTATTCCAGAGCAAAAGTATGAGAAATATTTATAAGACATTTAATAAAATTTTTAATTTAGCCTAAAAATTTATTGAATCATAAGTAAGCTAAAAAGAAAATTTAAGGATTGACGAATTAGGTCCTAAATTATGAAATTAGAATGATAAGAGAAAAATATTTAGCCAAGAATTCTCAAAAATATTAACTAGTTAACAAAATTGAGTAATAAGTAAACAAAATTAGATTTAAAATTTATAAAAACCATAACTTTGAAAAAGCTAAAGGAAAAATGTAACTTACTAAGTATTGCTCTCTCCATAACATAATTTAAATCTAGATCAAAGATATTGGGTTGGGGGAGATTTCATAAAATTTGGCATAAGAAGAGAAACTTTTGAATGGAGGAAATGGAATTTACCATGAAATTTCCTTTTTTTTTTTTTTCTTTCTCTTTTTTTTTTTTTTTTCTCTTCTAATAAAAACCCAAAATGTATATGTTTAGGAGTAATGAATTTTATCCTCTTACTCCATGCCATATAATCTTTTAAATGATTTTGGGTGCATATGTTTAGGGAATAATGAATTTTATCCTCTTATTCCCATGACATATGATCTTTTAATACATTTTTTTTTATGCCATCAAAGGGGGTAGGGTGGAGAAAAGATTTCTAGTTTATAAATTAATTTATTTTGAGAGCAAATTTTAGTAATTTAAACTTTCCTAAGATTTAAAAAGCTTGAGGTAGAAATAAATAAAATCTAAAGGTGTTTTAAGCAAGATTACTAAAAATTTGTAACTATTTAAAATAAAAGAGAAGAAGTGCTAAAGAAATATCTCTAATCAAATTAAAATCATAAAATATTTCTTAACACTAAATCACTTAAACAAAAACTAGATTTAGCAAACCATGATAGAATAAATGATTAGCAAACCAAAAAAAGATAAACGCTTATAAATAAACTCAAAATGGTTTTGGAAATGACAAAAACCAAAGTAAGGGCTTATTATATTTTTGGGATTTTTCTAAGTTATTTTAATTAATTTTTTTTGAAATTTTTTGATATTATCTTTTTTTTTTTTTTTTGGAATTTTAGGATAAGAAATAAATACTAAAAAAAAACTAAACATAAACTAATAAACCTAATTTTTTTGTTAATTCTTGGACTTCCCAAGGTCTACCCGGTGAAGGGCTCGCAAGGTACTAGAGGCTATGATGGGAATTCAAGCCCAAAGCGTCCTTTCCGAGAATTTAAATTTTTGATTATCTAATTTTTTGAATATTTTTGAGTTTTCTAATTTTTTTTTTTTTGAAAAAAACTAATTTTTCTTTTCTAAAAGACATTAAAAAGGAAAATAAACTATTTACAAAACTATGTACACAAATATTTTTGGAATTTTGTGATTTTTTCTTTTTTTTGGAAATTTTCTACGATTTTATAATTTAAAGGAAAGGGAAATACACCCCCATACTTAAAGTTCAACATTGTCCCCAATGTTGAAAGCTAAGTATGGAGAATAACAAAATAGAAAAATAAAAGAGCATGATTATGAAAGAAAAAGAACAAGGAAAGGAAAAGAAGTACGGCCCTGATTTGGAGACGGACGACCATCACGATTACCTGCAAAAATTTTCTTTCAAAATCATAGGACAAAACATAAGATCAAATAAAACATAAAAGTTACTTATTAAAATTTTTTTGTAATTTTTGATAAAAGTAATAGTGCTTTCTTTTTTCAAAATATCGACAAAAAATCCCCGGCAACGGCGCCAAAAACTTGATAAGAAAAAATTAAATCTTCTTCTGGTGGGTTTATGATTTAAGATAATGCGAAGAAGATTGATGATATTTTCCAAAACTATATTCGATGAAGGCAAGCGTACCTTATCGTATATAATATAGGATATTTTATAAAAATACCAAGGTCGTATTAAACTCGGGTTTGTCGAGTACTTCTACTTCGAGAAAGCGGACTATTATTTTATCGAAGAAAATAATTTGGAAAGGAAAGAAAAGCTAATTAAAAAGAGAACAAAAATAAAATGAAGAAAACAAAACTTGATTTAAAACAAAACCTTAAAATGAAATAAAAAGATAAATACTATCATTCAACTCTAAACCTTGACCGTGGGGATTCCCGAAGCTCGAACATGCCTCTCTCGAGGTTAATGCCCAACTAAGCTTAGGAAAAATCAACCGGACTCTCGTCCTATAATTGATTACCTAAGACTTGCTTTACGATGTGAATCCCACTATAGGATTTGACTCCTATCCAGAAGATTTACGTCATCCTCTCTCGAGGGGTGCGTGCAACTCTTTTTATTCTCGAGTGATCGATTCGTACGCACGTCCTCTCGGCTAGCTAGAATACGAAAACAAATACCGAAATTCATAACCGGAATATGAAACCGATATCGTTATATTTCGAGAATAAATCGAAGGAGAGAAGATACGATAATAAGGAAAGAGATGATTTTGATTCAAAGCTTGCTAAAAATCAAGACTACAAAATAATTGCTAAAGGAAAAAAAATTAAAACAAGAAAGAGAGAGAAAGAGAGCTTGCGAAAAGAAAAGAAAGCTTAAATTTTCATTGCCATAAAAGAAAGAGATTACATGAAATAAAACCTACATTACATTGCATGAAATTAAAGCTAACTACTTGCATGAAATAAAATTACAAGAAATTAAACTAAGCTTAAGAAAGGAAATTGCATTAAGTAAAAACTAACTAAAACATGAAAAATAAGGAAAACTGTACAAGAACAGCCCAAATGGGCAGGGGGGAGGGAGCAGGAATTGCTGGAAATGAGCTCCTGAATTTATAGGAGAAAAATTCAGGCTACACGCCCTCGGTCACGGGCGTGACCTAGGGCGTGTAATATTTGTTCTGCAGCGGGGACAGCGGCGTGGGTGATTGCGTGACGGCGGGAGAAAATTAGACATGTCACGGGCGTGACATTTGGGTCACGGGCGTGACATTTGGGTCACGGGCGTGACATTTGGGTCACGGGCGTGACTCAGGACGACTTCAATCAATGCAGCATGGGCTTGAATTCGGCGCGGCAGACAGCAGGGATCACGCGTGAAAGTCACGGGCGTGACTTTGGGTCACGGGCGTGACTTGGGTCAACATTGGATTCGGTGGCTGACAAGTCCACGTGGAAAGTTTGATGTGATCTTTAAAGTTACACGCCCTTGGTCACGGGCGTGACTTCGGGTCACGGGCGTGACCGAGGGCGTGACTTGTGGATTTTGGCTCTGATCGCACGGCAGCTGTTCTGGGAATATATTAAGATTACACGCCCTTGGTCACGGGTGTGACCTAGGGCGTGTACTATGAATTTTGACCAAAATTTCCAGAAAAATCTGCAAAACAAAAATACAATTATATTTAGAACTAAAATTACAAAAGAAGTGATTTTTAACTAAAATCTAAATAATATTTACAAAATTATATTAAACTTAACCTAAATATTATAATAAAAATACGCATAAATCCTACTTATCAATTGGCCATGGCAAATCCGAGAAATAGCCGCCAATAAGCCCATTAGAGGTTCGGTTTCTCCCCCTCTCCCTTTGTGTTAAAGTTCTAGATCCTTATGAGGTGATGCCGAGCTCAATCGAGCAATATCCATGTGAGAAAAATTGAGAAATTTCCTTGAAAATCTCAACATCGGGTTGGTCGGAAACCACCAACTCCGACGCCCAAACCACCGTCGGGCGATAGCCACCACCTCAATGAGGTGGTGCTGGCAGTGGCCGGCCGGGGAAGTGGTCGGGTGGCCGGTGGTGGCTCACGCAAAAGCTAAAGGAATTTTCGTTTCCAGGAAGACGCACGATTTTAGTCCTTCTATGCCTTATGATCTGTGCTGGACAGATTATATATTGAAGTTTCAATTTAATAAACATTTGAATTTGTCACAAACTGGATAGTACCTTTAAGCTAATTTTTGAACCACATAGAGACAGATATAGCTTAAGTGCTCAACATAAAAGTTGTAGCTTAGGGTCTTACCTTCCTAATGAGCTTTGAATCACTTGATTTGGTTCCATACAATCCCATATAGGGCTGTTTTAGTGGGACTGGTCCCTAGGAAGGGATAACCCATATTATTTGAATAACTTTTAAATGAATGATGGTATGAGGTTTAAATTTTAGACATGCATGCATGTGGCCTAGGACTACCTTGTGCCCCAAAATTGGAAGTTTTGGAGAAAATTGTTCTAAGGTTTTAGAAATAATTTAATTAATCATGCATGTCATGATTATTGGGTTATATGAACTCCAAATCCACACAAACTTCTTTGGAAGGTCAAATAAGTCCATACGAGTGCCTGTATAATATTTTGGACCATTTGGAGTTATGAAAACTGATATGTTCAAAATACAAGTTTTGTTTAGTGTAAGAAATGGTGTGCCTATAACACAGAGAGTATTTATAGCATATATCTTAAATTAGTTTGTGAATTGAACTGCGATTTTAACCATAGATATATGATACCTATTTTTACCCTCTGTCGAAAAAAAGTAATTTTTGGAGATTATTTTTCCATAGTTTTGGAAATAATTTAGTTAATCTTGCATGGTGTGATTATTGGGTTATATGAACTCAAAATCCACCAAATATTCTTTGGAAGGTCAAATAAGTCGATAAAAGTGTCTGGTATAAATTTGAGACCATTTGGCTTTGTGCATGGGAAGGAATCTCCACATGCACGCAACGGGGGGATTTTGGTGTGCATATAACACTATAATGTAGGTCTAGATTTACATAGGTAAATTAACTTATCTTAACGCAAATTTTGGGTGGCATGATAATAAGACCATGAATATGCCCTAGCTAAAGGTTGAGCCCAATTAGACTCATGAATGTGAATGAAATTCACATGCCAAAAATTTAGGTGTTAAAAGGTGATCAATAAGGTTCTTAAGCAATAATATTTTAAGAATTTAAAGGCTTTCCCTTGGTCAATTCTCATGAAACATAAAACATACACTTAGGGTTATGAGATAATATACCTTGGAGAATATCATAAACTTTTGGGTTGATATCCCTAGGAAATTTAGAATTTATGTGAATTGTTACATAGACCTTAAAGGAGTATGTTTAGAATCAAAACTTTCTAAAAAGTTATAAATTTCTAGGATTCACTTAATAGAGTGAGATCACACTCTGTAGATTTTTGGTGGAATTTTTGAAGATAATATTGTTCATTATTCATTATTTATTCAATTATTCCAATTTACATCACCCCACATTTAGGTAAGCTAATGAACTTAAAGCTGATGAAATTAGACATTTGGATTTATGAGACAAACTGAGATCTCTAGAAATTTTTATGAAATTTATGGTTCAACATTTATCATACTTCCTTTACAATATAGAATATGGAGTTATAACTTAAGAAATTTAAATCTTGAATTATTTATACTAGAATGTTATGGAAATTTGTACATAGACTTCTGATAGCATTATGAACCTCTGTAAATTTTGTGAGATTTATTTATTGAGAGGTTATCATACTTCCTTCACAATGTAGAAAATGGAGTTATAACTTATGAAGTTTACATCTTGAATTATTGACATTAGAATGTTATAGAAATTTGTACATAGACTTTTGATTGCGTTATGAACCTCCGTAAATTTTTGGAGATTTGTTTATTGAGAGGTTATCATACTTCCTTCACAATGTAGAATATGGAGTTATAACTTAAGAAATTTACATCTTGAATTATTGACACTAGAATGCTATAGAAATTTGTACATAGACTTATGATAGCAATATGAACCTCTATAAATTTTGTGAGATTTATTTATTGAGAGGTTATTATACTTCCTTCACAATTTAGAATATGGAGTTATAAATTAATAAATTTACATCTTGAATTAATGACACTGGAATGCTATACAAATTTGTAAATAGGCTTATGATAGCATTATGACCTCTGTAAATTTTGCAAGATTTATTTATTGAGTGGTTATCATACATCCTTCATAATGTAGAATAAGGAGTTATAACTTATGAAATTTATATCTTGAATTATTGACACGGGAATGCTATAGAAATTTGTACGTAGACTTTTGATAGCATTATGAACCTCTATAAATTTTGTGAGATTTATTTATTGAGAGGTTATCATACTTCCTTCACAATGTAGAATATGGAGTAATAACTTAAGAAATTTACATCTTGAATTATTGACACTAGAATGCTATTGAAATTTGTACATAGACTTTTGATAGCATTATGAACCTCTGATACCAGTTGTAAGTTCCCTTTGCCGCACCTGGAGTGATCCCAGATTTTATGGCCAGAACCACCGCCTTACGGTGGCGCTAACACGCGAGTTATCTGCCTCCGCAAGACGTCGATCCTGCCAGCAAGATCAAATAGGCCAATTAGAGATAAGAAGAAAACTAAGTAAAATAAACCAAGTCCATAATCACACAAATCTGTATATATATCCAAATGAATATAGGTCCATCAATGAGTACAATAAAAGAAAGAGAGTAAGGGCTTATGCCCGGTATATGTCAAAAATAAAGTAAAACAACCCTCTCACTCTACATCTTGCGGAAGCTATCGAACTTTTGTCAATCTGTCGTTAAGTAGTGGTGCTGAGCGGAAACTTCTCCCCAAGAATTGGCATCACGTCCTATTGGTCGTACTGCTGATCCAACTGCATGGAATCCTACGATCATAACTACCGTTAGTCATAAAGACTAAGCCAGTTCTGTCCCCGCCTCCCCCCGTGACTCCTAGGCATCGTGCAGATGGATGAAGCAGAGGACAACAATGGGTAAAAACAAGTAGGTGACATGTGGCATGGCTAGCAAGGCTTATGTACTAAACAAGTATTGAAAATGATTCTAAGCTAGCAAAAGTATGGTATATCAGCATTAAATAAAAGAAGTACAAAAAGGAGCAGATATAGTAATTAGGAAGAGTAGCTACAAAATTAACCTTAACTTATGGGAATACCTATACATACCTATATGTTAAGGGATCTTGAACTAAGGTAAACATGTCATGTAAAAGAGGCAATACTAATATATACGAGGAGGTCTTGTTTATGCAATGATGTTATGCTATGGTGTGCAATGCAATGATGCAACTCACCCACCCGACTATGTACGTGCAGACCTTTTGTTAGTTCCCTCTGTACAAGTGTGTCAACTCAGGTACACAGTTGAGGCAAACAGGGGAGTGGATCAGGCATGTCCAATTTTAGGCTTATGTCACACATCTCTCAGCCTAGACCTCATGTACGCCCTTAAGAACACATGGGGTATCCGCGTACTGTCTAGTAACACCAACTCTATATTCCATTTTCGAGTCTCCGCTCAGGTACACCCCGTTGAGGCAAACATGGGCAGTGGATCGGGTCCTCCACTCCTAGGCCTATATGTGAAACTACATCTGGCCTAGACCTTTATGTACGTCCCTAAGAACAAACAAGGTATATGCGTACTACTTAGTTTTACAATGCCTCTATGTGAAACACCAAGCCCTCGGCTCGGAGGACTTGACCAGTCCTTCCTTATAATACCGAGCCTACCACTCGCAGGTCTTAACACGACCTTCTTAAATAATACCGAGCCTACCATCTCGTAGGGCTGTGTATTCCTCCTTAGACAACACCAAGACTACCACTCATAGGACTATCTAGTCCTTCTTAGATAATAATACCAAGCCTACCGCTAGCAGGACTGTCTAGTCCTTCTTAGATAATACCAAGCCTACCGCTCGCAGGACTATCTAGTCCTTCTTAGACAATAATAATGAGCCTACCGCTCACAGTTCTATCTATTCCTTCTTTGACAATACCGAGCCTACCGCTCGCAGGACAATCTCAATTTATTGAGGAAAGATTTGCATTCGATCTCAATGTGTTAAGTATTGCCTGACTTGAAATATTAGATATATACGAGAAGATATCAAATAATGACTTATATTCAGAGTATATAACAACCAATATTGGCGGTCTCACTTTTGTTAGACCACCCAATAAGAAGATGAGAATTGTTAAATCTAATCATATTAGATCGCCATATTATGAGATCGTTCGATTTAGATGAAATCGCTTGTAAATATTGATCTCCAGCAATAGAAAACTTCTGCAGAAATATCGAACCATAATTTTTGGAACCGAGAATCGGCCCAACAAGGAGTTCGCACCCTAAAAAGGAAGCATCTTGCACTTACTAGGCCCGTGGAAGAGCATGGTCAAAAACTCAGAACTATGAACCAACCCTTGGCTGCAGCATGGAGGTACCACCACACACCCGGAATATCTTGGTGCGCTTCCCCTCTCAAGCCAAAGCTATAGTTGGGCACCTTGGAGAACCTCAAACGCAATTCAAAAATTTCTAAAGGAGGAAGAAGCCCCATAAATGGATGCCCTCCAAAGGTGCCCTTCAGGGTCTATCAAAAGTTTTCTCAACTGGGTCTGCCAATAATGTAAATCCACCTTTTGGTTTTGCTAAACGCACCCCAAAATTGTCTGCCAACAACCAAACTCCATTGTTTGGGATGGCTATTGGCAGATAGGCCTGAATAACATATTACACCAAAAACACGGGGGCTGACGAAGCCGTCTCACCTCCCCATTGCGACTTACCTAGGCGAGCTCACACTTTGCCTCACCCTCATGATCCACTTGTTGCGATGCGGTGAGCCTAACTCGCCTCGCCCTTGCTATCCACTAGTCATGAGGCGATGAACCCAACTCACCTCGCCCACACGACTTACTTGTTGCGAGACGGTGAGCCCAACTCGCTTTGCCAATATCCGTGTCTCATTTTACCATTCTGCGAAAATGGGGTTATACATAATCCCCGCTCTTTGCGAGATTATCCTAAGCTCGTAAAGAAAGTCCAACCCCTGGTGTTCAAAAGATTGGATGCTGACCTGGCGGGAATCTTTTGGTGGGTGCCATCCTCAGTGCTATAAATACCACCAATCACATCTAACGGGGAAATTCTCTGCCCCTTCACTCTCTTTTGCCGCCTATTACTGTAGCTACCAAAATGCCTCTTTCAGAAGAAGCCTAAGCTCGCCTAGACGCACCGAGGCTGAACAGACGGTCATTCACCATTGTGCTCGCACCTTGGATCGGCCGGCGGGCCTCTGTGGTCCCCCAAAGCCAAAAAAGCAAAGATGTTCAGGCGCCACTCGGGGGAGGATGGATCCTCTCTCACGGTGTTGAGAAAAACCCCCGTGATTTATTTAACAAATTATTTAAAGTGATTTCATCAGTTAGGTTATATTACCCATATTGAATAGAAATGGTAAAATGGTCATTAGATGTCCTAGGATATCACATTCACCTAGTGTAATAAGACCAGGCCTAAGAGAAGCACAAATTCCGTTAAGCTAAGACTTGTTTAGAATGGAAGTCGACGCAACTTTGACTAGATGTCCACGTAATTCTGACTAAAAGTCAAAGTAACTTAATCTGTCTGTCGAAGTATAAGTGAAGTCAACGCAACGTCAAAATTATCTCGACGCAGAAGACAGAGCCTGTCAAAGCTATATCAGAAGTCGATGCAACTTCGAAATATTCTAAACGCAGAAGATATAGCTTGTCAAAGCTATATCAGAAGTCAAAGCTGTTAAAATTTTTGAAGTGAGTGAAGTGGAAGTTCGGGCGGTCTGGGCGGATATACCGGGTGGTCTGATTATCCGCGGAGGTCAGGCAGTCTGGATAGAAGACCGCGCGGGTTGTTTTCCATGGGGGACTGGGGTTTAGCCAGTTTCGATTAGCTTAGTTGTCAGGCTCGTGTTCTGGCGGACTGCTGTTGTTCTAATCTCTCAATATCACTAAGTGGACTTGGTCTGCTCAAGTCCTGGCTTTGCAAGTTGTCCGCGCGACTAGTTGTGTAGTCTGCGGATTGTTCTCAGTAGTTCACACGAGTTATGTGCTACCCGCTATTGTGGTGGTCGGTTATCCTATCATTGTAGGCAGTGATGACTGATGCGATGATTCGGCAAGTGCACCGGTCGCGCAAGTAATAATAATGGGGAAAATCCCCGAGTGTCGGTCTCTTGAGGAACACAGTAAGGTGGAGTTAGGTTTCGAGGAAGGACTTGAGATTGAAGTCCTTAAATCGGATGGAATGCGGGGGAGTTGGGTTGGCTTTTGGAAAATAAAATAAAAGCTATCAACTACTCCTATGCAATGCCGCTATGCAATGCTTCGCTCGGCGGGATGGAAGACTACGTAGGCCTTGAACGCGCTACTTCGTAAGGGCGGATGGACGAGTAGGCAAGCGGATCGAACTATGCAGGCCTTGAGCGCGCTGCTTCGTTAGGCGGGAAGGAATACGGGCCGCGATGCCACGCTTCGGTAGGCGGATGGACGAGTAGGCTAACGGATTGAGGGTCGCAAGCACCTCTTCGACAAGCACGCCACTAGCAATTGCTAGTGCGGCACCGGACACGGTGGTGGAGTGGAAAATGGATGGGGGCGCACCTCATTAACACATATGAACTAAATAATTCCATAAACATGAAATAAACAATAATACACATAGTTCATAGCATTCATCATCTAAATATAGAGATTACAAACAACTACAACCACACAAGTAGAAGAAAAAGGCAAGAGATACGACCAAATCCGGAGTCTCGTTGTAGATTCACGGTAGGAATCGTTGGGTTGTCAATCCACGTCCTAGCTCGGTCCCAACTGCGTCCGGGGTAGAGGAGGGCTGTCACACCTCCCAATGGACCCATCTTCTCCAGCGATTTATAATCCGGCCACGTCTGATGCGAAGAACTCCTTGCTTGGCGATGAAGATGCGTGGAATCTCCTCCTTGAAGCTCTTGGATGATGGAGGAGGCCTAGGGGGCGGAGAACCAGCGAAAGGGGGCGAAACGGCGGAGCTGGGCGAGAAAACGGCGGATGTCCCGACCTAATTCGCGAGCAGCGGAATTTATAGGCGCTGGAATAAACAGTGCGCACGGTCAGTGGCGCACGACCAGTGGTCGTGCGCACTAGAATCCAGTGATCGTGCGCTCTGCCTGGACGGAACCTGCAAAGACAGAAATTGTGAAATAACATGTTCGCACGACCAGTGGCGCACGACCGGTGGTCGTGCGCACTATCGTAGGTGGTCGTGCGCACTATCCGAAACAGAACTCAAAAAATTTGATGATAAGTGCGCACGAACAGTGGCGCACGACCGGTGGTCGTGCGCACTATCGTAGATGGTCGTGCGCACTGCACCAAACAGAACTCATGAAAAAGGGTTAAGTGCACACGATCAGTGGCGCACGACCAGTGGTCGTGCGCAATAGAACCGGTGATCGTGCGCAGTGTTCCTGTGCAGAATTGCACCGGAAACACCTGCACGACACCTATTCCAGCGTACGACACCAGTCTAGCCACTGAAAGTGGGACTTAACATTGCAAGAAAACTACTAATGAAGATAAGCATGAAATCAGACCAAAATGGGCCTAGAGGTGCACATAGCAAGTGATAATAAATATAAGCTAAAACGAGGCTAAAGTGTAGTGGAATGACTAGATAAATGGCCCAGATGAGTCCATATATGTGTATATAATCGGGACTCATCACACCCCCAGACTTACCTGTTTGCGCGTCCCGAGCAAACAAATTCTAAGCGAACGGGGAAAGAAAAGTAGATGGCTTAAAACTACAATACAGAGTACCATGCGAAGTCGCATGCTCACGTGCATAAGAAGAATAGTAGAGAAGATTTCTGATTATAAAAATAGTCTATATATTTCTAAAAGAGTAAAAGCATATTACAACTACTCAAAATGGTGAACTACGGTGAATCGTTCGGTCATGCATACGGAGAAAGTAAACTAAACGCTGAGATGAGCATTGCTCAAGATTGGGGTGCCGGATAAACTCCACCGAAATCCATCGGTGTCGGTGACCATAGGCTTGCCCGGTCACATTCTCTCCACGGCACTGGTTTGACTCAAATGCGTGAATCAATAGGACTTTAGGTTTTAAATGAGGCTTGGGTTTAGGTGAGGAAAAACAAAGATAAAAACGATGGCTAAAGCACTAAACCCAAATGAGCTAATGCAGGAAACTATCCTCATTCACCACACAAACATGCGGGTACACAACACCCCCAGACTTGGATTTAACAGCATGGGTGCGTGCACCGCCTACTCCCAAACATAAATCTATACATAAAGATTTTCAATTAAACATTCCATCTCTTTCCTTTCTTTTTAACTTCTTTTCTTTTTCTCATTTTTTTTCTTTTCTTATCATTTTCAGCAAATAAACAAAAGGACACATCCACATCTTCACAAACATATTACCACATCAACAACCCAACTCATGAAAATAATAAACAGCTAAAGCTCAAATTTTGGGTGTGCGACTAGGATTGGCTTTTGGCCTTTGGTGAAATAAAAGTGGGGCTGAATCAAAGAACGGGTAGGCACAACTGGGCTAGCGAGGATATAGCGGTAGGGATAGGCACAAAGGCTCAACCGGGCCAAAATGATGGCCTATATCACATTCACACAATTGACTAACCGTATACCCATGCTTCAAGAATCGCTTGGGGCAAGTTCTAGCCACCGAGAAAGATTCTCCTTTCTCCCGACTCAAGCAATACGAATCTAGCGATCGTATACATACATCCCTATGCTACCGTTTGATTCACACCGGATTCACCATTTGAGTAGAGTAAACAACATTTACACTAATAGAGAAAAATATAAAACCATAGTATAAAAAGAAGTCTAATCTACACAAATTTCTATGCAACCGAGCACTCGACTAGGAGCACTACGGGAGTCAACATTTTACTCTGCTACATAGTCCTAAGCCATCACCTAGACTTTCCCAAATAAGCAGAAGAATTAAATTCACAACAGAGCAAGCAAACAGATGAGTACGCGCTCAAGTGGGTGATGTGGTGTGCAATGAAAATAAACAAAACATTTTAAATGAAATCTTCTAGTATGCAGTGCACTAGTGCACGTGAGCGGGTAAACAAACTACTCTCCCCCAGACTTAAACTAAACAATCCGCATAATATATGACAGGAAAATCAAAATAGGGCTTGGGACAGAGAGTACCCAATGCTCAGCAAGTGAGCATACCAGAAGACGCGTGTAAACTAAGACAAAGCTGCAGCATCCGCCATCCAGAGAAGATACTTGCAGGGGTCAGCTCCGCCAAAACAAAAGAAAAAGACAAACTAAAATAAACTACAGCTAACTAAACATGATTAGAAGAAATAAAAATGCAGGAAAAGTAAGATAACTACTGGGGTTATTATCATCGCAGCACGACTTATTTAGCATTTGTACAGTTCTAGCTAATGGGCCTATGAAAAGAAAAGTGGACAGGTAACTGTTATAATATGCGTGTAGGTAGCGGGTACCTATACGGAGAAAGAACAGTCACGCCTCTACCCGAATATAGATAAAACCTGCCCATCACAGGTAGAGGGAAAAGAAAGTAAGAAGAGGAGGAGGCCTGGTCCTCACTCATCTTACCAAAACTATCCTTGCCCAGCAAGGTATCGTCTGCGGCAGGTCCGCAGGAGGAGAAGGCAATGAGTGGAGCTTCCTCTACGGAGGGGGAATAAACCTCCTCACATGATAGGATGCTCTCATCATTGACTTGAGCAAAACGCTCCAAGTCCTCCTGAAGTACCTGTGAAGATTCAACCTGCACAGACTCAGATGAAGGAAGGGGATCAAGAAATAAAGAAGATGAAGAACATAAATAAACATCAATCGGGGGAGTGATCCCGGACTCACTCCCATCAGGTTGGGGAAGTAAAATAATGTTTGCATTGTCATCAATGCTACAAGATTCGGCGGGATCAACAGTGGCCAAGCTAGAGATTTGGACTTCCTCCACCGGTGCTGAGGAAAACTCCTCTTCACCTAGAAGGTTGTCCTCCTCCATGGGAATAGGCACAATACTAAGATCAACCACCTCCTCCTGCGACACATCATCAACAATGTCGTCAGAGACGAGTGTAGTATGCACAACAGGGAGAGGAATAGTGCTCGGATAAAAGTCGAGCACCGATTCCTCACAAAGAATCGAATCCACTAGAGGTGGTGGATGCACTGGGAGAATGGGCTCAGCAATATCGGTGCCCAGATCAGCCACACATCTGGTGACTGTGTCAACGCCATACCCTTCAAGATGTGAAGGTGGCAAAGACACAAAACCGGATGTTGAAGGTGTGCCGCCAGAGTTAGGAGTTGGGACGATCCGGATATCCGTCTCATCATCCTCATCCAATTGGCAACGAAAAGCAGCACAATCCTTCAGGGCATGGTATGTGCTCCGACAAAACTGGCACTGCCTAGCGGGCTTCTTTGGCACAGCGGGGGCTGGCGCCGAAAAGAAGTATGACGGTAAAGGCTCAGCAGAGTAGCCATAAGACTTACGCGCACCATATGGAGTACCAGACGAAGTCGGTGCTCCATATGCTGGGCTATAAGAATTATGCCTACTATTCTCCATAGGGCATTCATCACTAGAGTGGGAGGTAGCTCCACACCAACGGCAACGGAAATTGAGATGTGCCCACATAGTGCGAAGATAAAACGATTCAAAATAAAAATGCTATTGTGCAAATACTAAACCAAATAGAATTTACTAAAGCAACCTGATATAAAACAAGAAGAAGGAATAAAGAGAACAGAAATAAAATAAAAGATGCAATTTACAAATGGAAGGGCTTTTCTCTCAAATTCTCCCTCTCCAGAAAACTCACACGACTGTGTTCCCCGGCAACGGCGCCAAAAACTTGATGCGATGATTCGGCAAGTGCACCGGTCGCGCAAGTAATAATAATGGGGAAAATCCCCGAGTGTCGGTCTCTTGAGGAACACAGTAAGGTGGAGTTAGGTTTCGAGGAAGGACTTGAGATTGAAGTCCTTAAATCGGATGGAATGCGGGGGAGTTGGGTTGGCTTTTGGAAAATAAAATAAAAGCTATCAACTACTCCTATGCAATGCCGCTATGCAATGCTTCGCTCGGCGGGATGGAAGACTACGTAGGCCTTGAACGCGCTACTTCGTAAGGGCGGATGGACGAGTAGGCAAGCGGATCGAACTATGCAGGCCTTGAGCGCGCTGCTTCGTTAGGCGGGATGGAATACGGGTCGCGATGCCACGCTTCGGTAGGCGGATGGACGAGTAGGCTAACGGATTGAGGGTCGCAAGCACCTCTTCGACAAGCACGCCACTAGCAATTGCTAGTGCGGCACCGGACACGGTGGTGGAGTGGAAAATGGATGGGGGCGCACCTCATTAACACATATGAACTAAATAATTCCATAAACATGAAATAAACAATAATACACATAGTTCATAGCATTCATCATCTAAATATAGAGATTACAAACAACTACAACCACACAAGTAGAAGAAAAAGGCAAGAGATACGACCGAATCCGGAGTCTCGTTGTAGATTCACGGTAGGAATCGTTGGGTTGTCAATCCACGTCCTAGCTCGGTCCCAACTGCGTCCGGGGTAGAGGAGGGCTGTCACACCTCCCAATGGACCCGTCTTCTCCAGCAATTTACAATCCGGCCACGTCTGATGCGAAGAACTCCTTGCTTGGCGATGAAGATGTGTGGAATCTCCTCCTTGAAGCTCTTGGATGATGGAGGAGGCCTAGGGGGCGGAGAACCAGCGAAAGGGGGCGAAACGGCGGAGCTGGGCGAGAAAACGGCGGATGTCCCGACCTAATTCGCGAGCAGCGGAATTTATAGGTGCTGGAATAAACAGTGCGCACGGTCAGTGGCGCACGACCAGTGGTCGTGCGCACTAGAATCCTGTGATCGTGCGCTCTGCCTGGATGGAACCTACAAAGACAGAAATTGTGAAATAACATGTTCGCACGACCAGTGGCGCACGACCGGTGGTCGTGCGCACTATCGTAGGTGGTCGTGCGCACTATCCGAAACAGAACTCAAAAAATTGATGATAAGTGCGCACGAAGAGTGGCGCACGATCGGTGGTCGTGCGCACTATCGTAGATGGTCGTGCGCACTGCACCAAACAGAACTCATGAAAAAGGGTTAAGTGCACACGATCAGTGGCGCACGACCAGTGGTCGTGCGCAATAGAACCGGTGATCGTGCGCAGTGTTCCTGTGCAGAATTGCACCGGAAACACCTGCACGACACCTGTTCCAGCGTACGACACCAGTCTAGCCACTGAAAGTGGGACTTAACATTGCAAGAAAACTAATAATGAAGATAAGCATGAAATCACACCAAAATGGGCCTAGAGGTGCACATAGCAAGTGATAATAAAAATATGCTAAAACGAGGCTAAAGGGCAGTGGAATGACTAGATAAACGACCCAGATGAGTCCATATATGTGTATATAATCGGGACTCATCAATGACACTCCTCCTCACGCCTATAAATAGGACCCCGCATCTCGTCATAAATAACACTGAAAGAGTAAGTGAGAGCTCGTGAGTTGTTTGTGCGGTTAGAACTTTTCTGTTCGCATGGCTTGAGTCTTGCCTTTGCTGTGCTCGCAGGTTATGAATCTTGCTTGTGGTTCTGATTTGATTAGAGGAGACTGCATTGGATATGTCGGTAGCAGTAAGCGACGGGTAGCAGCAGGAGGTCGCGGTTAGCAACAAGGCTATTTTTCTTCAGCTTATTTCAAGCTTTCAATAAAGATCAGTCCGCGGTGGTTAAGAAGTTTACATTTGCTGGTCTATTTCTGTTCAGTTCTTCAGCAGTTGTGTTTGTGGTTAGGAGCGACCAGGTGACTGCGGTCAGGCAGCCTTGCTTGTGCGGATATTATTAGCATTGGAATAACAGGCAGTTCGCGTGTTGATTTGTGGTTTGGTAACATGGCAGTTTGCGTGGACAGTCTTGTTAGTCGCAGTGGTTTGGCGGGTTCTTTTTTGTAAATGCCAGCTTCTTGTTATCTATTTTTCTTCCTCATCAGATGTACTGGTAAATCAGGTCTCGCCATGTATGCCTAGCAATGTACAGAAGATAGTCAATATAAGATTTCTATTGTTCCTTCATTGTTTCTAGGTTCTAGTGCTTGGTATGGTTGAAGTGTTCCTGCGACCTAGTTCTCGTTTTTCCGCTTATCAGTAATTTAACATGGTATCAGAGGGATAGAGGTTTGAGCAGTGATTCAGTCGCAGTTATCTTGCTTGGATTTCTGGAAGCACAAGTAAGTCAGTTGTATTACAATGGAAGGAAGAATAACAAGAGGTCTTAGTATTGAGCTCCTGACACATACTAACTTTAAGAAATGGAAGTCTTGTATGGATAGCTATCTTCTAGGCGAGGACCTCTGGGAGGTTGTTGGTGGAGAAGAAACTCAAGATGTTACTATTGGAAATCCTGATCAGGTGAGTGCTTGGAGGAAGAAAAATGCGAAAGAAGAGTTTACTCTCATACGGGCTATCTCAACAGAGTTGTTTCATCCCATCATTAGATGTCGACAAGCTGCTGAAATATGGACAACCTTGGATGGGCTGTTTAATAAGAAGAATGTAGCTCGGCTACAGTTCTTAGAGAATGAGTTGGTTAAGGCCACTCAATGTGACTTGTCTATATCAACGTTCTTCCTAAAGATGAAGAACCTCTATGGAGAGATTTCTGCATTGGACCCGTATGAGCCCATTTCTGAGGCAAAGCTTAAGAGGCACATTATCCGCGGCTTGCAGAAGGAGTATGTCGCCTTCGCCACTTCAGTACAAGGGTGGGTCAATCAGCCATCATTGCTCGAGCTGGAAAACCTGTTGGCTTCGTAGGAAACCATGGCAAGACAAATGGCTGGGATAACTTTCTCCGGGGGAGATAGCGAGGTCTTATACTCAGGGAAGAAGAAGTGTTGGGACAAGAAGAAAAAGTCTTCAGGATATGATGGCCCTCCAACTTCATATCAGCAGGAGAGGAGCAATTCTCCTAAGCGTGATTGGAAGAAGAAGGAAGGACCTAGATGCTTTAGGTGCAATAAACCTGGCCACTTCAGGAAGGACTGCAGAGTCAATCTTCAGTCGGGGCATACTGTAGGAAAGGAGGGAGCAGAGTCCAGATCTGCTGAAACTGAATGGGGTGAGGGTGCCTTCATGACGGTCACTTTTGTTCGTGCATTAGCATCTATCAACTATCAGGATGACTGGATCATTGACTAAGGGTGTGATCATCACCTCACTGGGGATGAGTCAAAGTTCGCCTTGTTGTAGGAGTACAAAGGTAATGATGCCATTATTACGGCTGATGATACTGTTCATATAGTAGAGAAGGAGGGTGTAGTTTCTTTGAACGACGATAAAGGTCCACTTACGTTGAGAAGTGTCTATCATGTGCCGGGTATGAAGAAAAACCTCTTCTCAGTGACCAACGTTGTTGATGATGGCTATCACATTTTGTTTGGTCCAACAGAAGTGAAGTTTCTTTGGAATATGTCAGCGGTGAAGGCTGAAGTCACTCATGTTGGAAGAAGGGTGAAGGACTTGTTTGTGTTATCTACAAGTTCGAATGTTGACAAGATGAGGACTAATGATAGCGTTGTTATCTGGCATGAAATACTTGGACATGTTGGGATGGATAAGCTGAAGGCTATGGAGGGAAGAGGCCTTGTGAGAGGCTTATCTAGTCTGTCATCTTTCGGAGAAGATCAAGTTTGTGCTGGTTGTCAATATGGTAAGGCTGATCGCCTTCCATTTGACAAATCAAAAAAGCAGATGCAAAGCACCAATGGAGTATATTCATGGTGATCTGTTTGGACCTACCAGAACTATTATTCTTGGAGGTAGCAGGTATATGCTGGTCTTGATTGATGACTTCACAAGATATACTTAGGTATATTTTCTGAAGGAGAAGTCGGTAGCCTTTGAAAAATTTGTGGAGTTCAAGGATCTAGTGGAGGGTCGGCTTAACATGCAGATCAAGAAGTTCAGAACCGATAATGGAGGAGAGTTCACCTCAAATGCATTTTTCAACTTCTGCAAGCAGCATGGCATCCGAAGAGAACTTCATTGTGCTCACACTCCACAACAGAACAAAGTTGCATAGCAGAAGATCTGTCATCTGACGGAGACCTGCAAATGTTGGCTTCATGCCAAGAGTATCCCAAAGTCCTTCTGGGCAGAGGAAATGTCTTGTTCAACTTATGTCATCAATCTGATGACTCTAAGTCCCATCAATATGAATACCCCTCATCAGTTTATGTTCAAGATAAACCCTATGGTGGAACACCTTCGAGTGTTCGGATCTACCTGCTACGTGCATGTTCCAAATGCTCTTTGAACAAAACTAGATGTGAAAGCAAGAAAGTTAGTGTTTGTTGGTTATGATGACCGGAAGAAGGGTTGGAGATGCATGGATCCTGAGACATGGAGAGCTGTGGTCTCAAGGGGTGTGGTATTTGATGAGTTAACATCATAACAGGGCAGCTCTTCTATTGAGTTACAAGAAATCAGGTCAGATGGTGTACTAGGAGAAGCTAGCACGGAAGTTCTGGTAGAGTTACATGTTTCTCTAGGTGCTCAAATTGCTTATAGCTCTGGGTCAGGTTCTTCAGGTTCTGAAAGCAGGAAGAGAAATGCCCCAAGTACGCCTGAAAGGAGAGCTAGTCCAGAAAAGGTAGCTGAAGAGGTGGATCATAGTAAAGCTCTGCGAAGGTCCAAAAGGACTATCATTCCACCAGATCGGTATACAGGGGAAATTTGGTGAGCTTCGTGTCATGTCTCTTCACAGGTCCCCTAGATGAGAGAGAGCCATCTTGTTTTGAAAATGCAATTGGAGTCAAGGTGTGGGAAGAGACAATGGATGAATACATGGCTGCCCTCAGAAAGAATGAGTCTTGGGACTTGGTGCCTAAGGTTGAGGGTGTTACTCCTGTGACTTGCAAGTTGTCTTTCAAGCTGAAGAAGAAGGTTGATGGCCGCATCAAGCGGTACAAGGCTCGCCTTATAGCTGGAGGGTTCTCTCAGATGTATGGGGAGGATTATGAAAAAACATTCAGCCCTATTGCCCAGATGACTTCAGTTCGGGTGGTGATCGCTTTGGCAGCTTGCCAAGGGTTGAAAATTTGGCAACTTGCCAAGGGTTGAAAATTTGGCAACTTGACATGAAGAATGCTTTCCTTTATGGTGAGATTGACAAGGACATTTTCATGGATCAACCACCTGGTTATGTTTCTAAAGTTTATCCAAGACATGTGTGTAAGCTTAAGAAGGATCTTTACGGCTTGAAACAGGCGCCTTGGGCGTGTTATGGCAAGATAGCAGAATACCTCCAGTTCTGCGGATACTCTACTTCTGATTCTGATTCAAGCTTGTTCGTAAAGAAGATGCGGCTGCTTCAGGTCTTGGTGTTGTTATACGTTGATGATATGATCGTCACGAGAAATTCTAAGATGGAGGTACCTAGACTTTGAGCTGAGTTAGCTATCAGATTTGAGATGAAGGATCTGAGGGAGCATCATCATTTCCTTGAACTCAAGGTGGAGAGGAAGAAGGACGGGTGCTCATTTCTCAAAATGGTTATGCGGAGTGGATCGTTAAGCGATTCGGCATGCGGGACGGGAAGAGAAGTTCTACTCCACTTGTTGTTGGTCTAAACATTCAGCGGGATTAGGGGAGGTTTTTTTCTGATCCGTTGGTGTTCCGGGCTCTTGTTGGGACTCTCATATATTTGACAATCACCAGGCAAGATATTGCCAATGCAGTTGGTAGGGTTAGTCGGTATATGGCGGAGCCACGAAAACCTCATCTGGTGGCGGTTAGGAATATTTTGAAGTATGTGAAGTCGACCTCTGATTTGGGTCTCCTTTATGGGTGGGACACAAGCTTCAACCTGCAGGGTTACGTGGATGCTGATTATGGGGGAGATTCGGATGATCGGAAATTGACATCTGGATACGTCTTTTTGGCGGGACCGACAGCTATATCATGTTGCAGCAAGAAGCAGGATTCGGTGTCTATTTCAACCACTGAAGCGGAATACAAGGCTTCGGCTTTGGCAGCTCAGGAAGCCGTCTGGCTTAGGAGATTGGTGGTGGACGTCCATAAGGAGGTGCGAGGTTGTACTTTGCTCCGTGGTAACAATGAGAGTGCTCTCAAACTGGTTAATAATCCAGTATGTCACGCACGGACCAAGCATATCGAGATCGAGCATCATTTCATTTGGTAAAAGGTGTTGGAGGGGTCTCTGATGGTTTAGCATGTGCGGAGCTAGGACAATATCACTGATATCTTCACGAAGCCGCTGGCACATTATGTACTTTTAATCGACCCCCCCCCCCCCCCCCTCTAGAGAATACTCAGAGGCACATTGTGTACTTTTAATTGGTATTTGAGGGAGGCTGATCATTAAAAGGTTTACACCTTGATCAAAAGATCTCCTCACTCTTATTTCTTTATTTTAAATGAACTAAAACTATTTTATAAAGAAAAATGAGTTCTAAGGACAATGCATCAAGAAGACCACCGGTGAGTAACTTGAATAAGCTTACACTCTGGAAGCCAGAATAATGCTATATATGAACTCTATTGATGAAGACATTTTTAATGTCATTATTTCATGTCTCCCAGTCCCAGTGAGAAAAGATGCTAGTGTGATAGTAAACCAAACTGCAGTCCCCATAGCAGAAGGGACTGATGTTGATAAGAAGGTGAAGTCATATGATGCCAAATCCTTGAATATTCTGGTGTCAACTATGTCGGATGACATATTCTAAAAAGTTGATGATTGCAACTCTGCCAAAGAAATATGGGAATCACGTTCCAAATTAGTTGAGGGCAGCTCTGATGAAAAAAAGGACAAAAAGTCCCTTCTCATATCCCAATATGAGAACTTTAAGAAAAAAACTGAAGAAAGCATAGCTGAGATGTATGACAGGTTCAGTTTCATCATAAATGAGCTGAAGGGCCTTGACAAAGAAATTTCTCTGGCAGAAATTAATGACAAACTCCTCATGTGCTTCCCAAGCATATGGGACTCAAGAATCTGGGCTATCAGAGATTCCAGGTATCTCATAGAAATATCTACAAATGCTCTGCTAGGCAAGCTCATGTCCTATGAGCTCTTACTAAAAAGCAGGGCTGAGTCAGAAGCCTAGGGGAGAATCTCAACTCCTAAGGAAAGGACACTTGCTCTAAAGGATGCTGAAGGAGAGCCTTCCAGTTATGAAGAAGAGATGTTAAATCTCTTGGCCAAATGATTCAAGAGATGGGTCAAGACAGAGGACTCCAGAAGGAAGGAGAGGATTTCAAGCAAACCAAGGTATGATAAAACTCCTAAACATGAAACTATCTGCTTCTCTTGCAGTAAACCTAGGCACTTTGCCACAGATTGTCCTGAAGAGGAAAACAACAAAAGCAACAAGAAGAAGGAGCACAAGAAGAAATCCTTCATGAGGAAGGATACGATAATGGGGAAAGGTTTCATTGCTGAAACCTGGAGTGATTCAGAGTCTCATACAAGCTCCTCCTCATCTGATAGTGATGAAGAGTGCAACTAAAGAAGCCTACTTAATGGCTCTGGAAGACTCTAATACAGAAAATCAGGTAACTATTTTTTGATGATTTTAACTTTTCCTCAAAAGACTTTAAATACTATTTTATAGAATTCTGTTAAGATTATATTAACAGCCAAAAAGAACTTAACATAATCAGAAAAGACTAGAAGACCTTAGGAGAGACAATCTGCACTCAGTTAACTATGATCTAAGAAATCAAATGTTTAAGAAAGAAAAAGAAAAATACACATTAACTAATGAAAATTCTGATTTAAAGAAAGAACTTAGAAAAGCAAAATCCTTTGAGGACTCACTCAATGGGAGGAGTCAAAAGCTTAAGGACATCTCACAAAATCTCTCCAAGAGATTTAACCATCTTGATCTAGAATCACTACCATCCACCAGAACACTAATCCCTAGCAAACTTGCCTGTGAAAATCATGTAGCATTCATTAGGTCTAGTATAAATCAACCAAATAACAACTTTGAATCATGTGAAGAACAAAATAATAACCCTAATAAACATACTATATTCAATAGGGTAAACATTACTAATCAAACAGGGAGTCTAGGTAAATACCCCTTAGAAAAGCCAAATAATAATTATGAAAATCTTAATAAAAAGAATTATGCGTTGACTAGAACTCGACTCAGTTTTAAAGATGCGTCGAATGAAACTCAATGGAGTTTTGCATATGCTTCGACATCAACTCGAAGCAAGTATGAGGGTTCGTCGATTTCTATTCCACACAACCAATATTCTGCATCGAATTATTATCAACATAACTTTGCAGATATGTCGAAATACACTCGACGCAACTCTTATGATGCGTCTATTCTTCTCGACGCATGCTTCCGGCAAGAAATTTGTAAACATCTAGATCTCTCTCTACTTATATTCCTAGATGTTTCTTCTGTTCTAAAATTGGGCACATAGCCAAACATTGCTGGCATAATAATCCAGCGCTTCTTCACCTTAAGGGGTATATTGAAAGACCAACTTATTCTTTCATAACTGCATATGATGATAGAAGATAGAGACACCAGAAAGTGAGGATCTATACTAATGTTTGATTTCATGTGCATAAATGAGACAATTCAACCACAAACTAGTAGTGGTATCTGGATAGTGGATGCTCCATGCATATGACTGGAGCAAAAGAATTGTTGGAAAACTACAAGGCCAAGGAAGGGCCTAAGGTAATTTTTGGGAATTCCCACTCTGGTCAAACCAAAGGATAGGGTTTGCTCAGGATTGCAGAAATCTCCTTCTCTAAGGTAGCATATGTTGAAGGACTTCAACATTATCTAATTAGTATTAGTCAGCTTTTTGATGGTGAATACAAAGATGTATTCACTAAGTCTTTATGTCATATAGTTTGTTCTATAACTAACCAAATTGTATTTGAAAGTGCACAATGTGCCTCTGAGAACCCTCTAGAGGGGGATGAAAAGAGATTTAATGATTTTTTATTCTAAATGTGCAAACAATAAAACTTATTAAGGTATTATGCACCCAAACAAAATTAAAGGCAGAATATATAAGATAAATATTGCTGAAATAAAAGTTGTAAAAGGATATGGGACAACACAGAAAGTCACAGCAAAGACACACAAAATTTTTATAGAGGTTCCCCTAAATGTGGGTAATCCCCTCTTCTTCCACCTGGTAGGGATGCACAACCTGTGCCTGAGCTTTTGATAATGAGAATCTTAGAACAAAAGATCTTTTGATAAGGAGATCTTGATCCACAGATCTTTTGATAAGGAGATCTTGAACCACTGAATCCTTTGGAAGAGGGATTCTTAAAACTCTTGTACAGTTGAAGGAAGGGAGAAACAAGAAGGAAGAGATGAGAAGAAGAATTATGTTCTCAGAATTCTATTGAAGCCTTCTGCTTTAATTTTTCCTTTTGCTGGATCGGCTAATGATGAACCCTTGTTTATGATAGTGATTATTTGCAAGGGTTATAAGCTTCAGATCACTTTGACTATATTATCCTTATAATCTGGCTGCTATGAGATGGTGATGAAGAGCAGCCTTCGGTTCTTTCTGTTCAGAGAGAGAAGATCTTGTTTTTCTGTCTTTTAGGGTTCCAGGAGGAAGAAGAAGAAGAAGGAAGCCCTAATCGACAAGATACATAAAATTGTGATAAATGCTCTACTGTTCTTCTCTCTGATATTCTAATTTATTGTCCATCATTTCATTTTCAATTCCTTTCCTCTTTTGGGTTGTCCTGAAAAGGTATTTCCTTGGACAATTAATCTCTCTTCCTTTATTTGTTCACGACCCGTCTGCCAACTGTTTTAATCCTTTCCAAGAAAGCTTTCCCTATCTTCTTTACTGCACCTCTCTATTCTAGGCAAAAAATAAGCCGTTGTAGAACGGTCTTTAGGACTATGGGCCCTAAGAGAGAGTGCAAAAGGAACAGCTGAAAAGGTTTCCTTTTCAGTCTGTATTCGACATTGCATCGATTTCTCTTTCTCTCTTATTGACGCACCTTCAAGTTCTTTTAAGAGCAACTTTGAATTCCTTTTTTCTCTGATTGAACTGTGATATCAACGTTACGTAGAATACTTATCGACGCATCCGTCGAGTTAAAAGCTTGTGTTTGAACTTCATTATCTGCATTAAATTGTAGTCGACGTTGCGTTGACTTTAGATAGCTCGAACAGATTCTTCCTTCTACGTTGAGTTTAAGTCGAAGCTCTGTCGAATTCTAATGATACTTTGACTTGTCTATTTTATCTACGTTGATATCCTTTCGACATAGAGTCGACTTGGTCTACTTTGATAGAAAGTTAGAGTTGCTTGGACTTCTAGTCTATGTTGCATCGACATGAACTCAAGGTTGTGTCAAATACTATTCAACGCAATTGTTAACTCAACCCAATTTTCTTGTCTTGCTCTGGTCTTGACACTCCAAGTTGTGTGAGATATCCTAAGTCATCTAATGACCAAATTACCCCCACTATACAATGGGTAATTAAAAACTAAGAGTTAAAATCACTTTAGATAATTTGTTAAGTTAAATCTAAGGAGTTTTTCCCAACAGTATTGTTTGGTCTATGTTGTAGATTTTGAGTATACTAAGTCAGATATCTGATTATTTAACTCTCAGTTAGAAAACCATGAGTTGTGGCACAGGAGACTCAATCACCTAAATTTTAAGACCATTGCTAAACTGTCTAAGCTTAACCTAGTATGAGGCTAACCAACAGGTAAGTTTAATAATGACCATCTCTGTAGAGCCTGCCAACTAGGAAAGCAGATCAAATCATCATTCAAACCAATTGGTAAGAATAATTTTCCCAGAACCCTATACCTCTTGCACATGGACCGATTTGGTCCTATATCCACTCAGAGCTTAGCAGGTAAGTCCTATACTCTAGTCATTGTTGACGACTTTTCTAGATTCAGCTGGGTGTTCTTTCTAATAGCTATGTCAGACACCTTCAAGATTCTCTCAAGATTCATTAGAAATATTCAATATGAATTCAACACTCAGGTTGTTGTGATCAGAAGTGATCATGGTACTGGGTTTAAAAATTAGTTAATTTGTAGATTTTGTGAGGATGAAGGGATAAGTCAAAGCTTTTCAGCTCCTAGAACCCCCCCCCCCCCCCCCCCCCCCCTAAAAAAATGTGGTGGTTAAAAGGAAAAAATAGAACCTTAATTGAATCAGGAAGGACATTATTGGCTGAATCCAACTTGCCAAAGTCCTTTTGGGCTGAGGCAGTGAATACTGCTAACTATGTTCTGAATACAAGTCTCATCCACAAGACAAAGTTGAAGACCCTCTATGAGTTATTGAAGGGAAAGACACATATAGTCACTTACTTTAGGATCTTTGGTTGTACATTCTTTATTCTAAATAATGGGAAGTGTCATCTTGCCAAATTTGACAAGAAGGCCGATGATGGATTATTTTTGGGATATTCCTCATCAAGTAAGGCCTATAGGTGCTAAAATAAAAGCTCTCTTAAAATTGAGGTGTCAGTGCATGTGTTCTTTGATGAAGCTAACATGTTTTATAAGGGGAAGTAAACTTCCACCAGCACTATTTTGCAGGAAAAAGACCAACTTGCAGATCATGTTGAAAGGCTTAGCATCATGGATCATTCATCAGAGTGTCAAGACAAAGGGAAACAAAAAGTTGACACTGATTCAGATGAAGATGAGCTTACAACACCTGAACTACCAGCCACGGAGATCATTCTAGAGAATGAAGATGGTGCTCCCATGGTCAATGTGCAGGTTGAACTTCATGAAGAAGAGAATCCCCTTAAAAACTCAACAAGAACCAGGATGACCATAAAGGATCATCCTTCAACACAAGTTATAGGAGATTTGACAGTTTGAGTCAAGACAAGGAATCAGATAACACATGAAACAATGTTGCAGTGTTTTCTCTCTCAATATGAACCTAAGAAGTTTGAAGAAGCAGACATTGACCCTCACTAGATATCTGCAATGCAAGAAGAAGGTCTGGACATTGGTTGAGAGACCAAGGAATTACCCAGTAATTGTAACCAAATGGGTATTCAAAAATAAAATGGATTCAACTGGAGTCATAGACAGGAACACGGCCAGACTTGTGGCTCAAGGATATAGGAAAGAGGAGGGGATTGACTTCAACTAGACATTTTCTCCAGTAGCAAGACTGGAGGCCATTTGAATATTTCTTGCATATATTTGCTGAAAGCATTAAGATTAAAGTCAATCAAATGGATGTGAAAAGTGCATTCCTAAATGGAACCCTTCAGGAAGAAGTATATGTGGTGCAACCCCCAGGTTTTGTCAATCCATCTTTTCCCTCCTTTGTATATAGATTAGATAAAATATTGTATGGCCTCAAGCAAGCTCCAAGAGCTTGGTATGAGACCTTATCCACCATTCTTCTGGAACACTCCTTTGAAAGAGAGAAAGTGGATAAAACACTCTTCACAATAGCACATAAAAATCAGCTCCTACTAGTGCAGATATATATAGAGGATATTATATTTGGGTCAACAGATCAAACACTATGCAAAAGGTTTGCATATCTAATGCAGTATAGATTTGAAATGAGTAGCATAGGGGAATTATCCTATTTCCTAGTCCTCCAAGTAAGGTAAAATGTTGATGGCATTTTCATTTCTCAATCCAAGTATACCAGAGAACTCATCAAGAGGTTTGGGATGGAAAATACCTCTGTCATGAAAACCCCCATGGCTACCAATGCTGTTTTAGATAGATATGAAAAGGGTAAGTCCTTTGATCAGAAGACTTACAGAGCAGCCATTGGCTCTCTTCTCTATCTAACAGCTAGCAGACCAGATATATTGTTTGCTACTTATATATGTGTTATATTTCAGGTTGACCCCAGGGAATACCACATGAGTTATGTAAAAAGTATACTCAGATATCAAAAGGGTACACCTGAACATGGCTTGTGGTATCCAGCAGAATCTGGATTTCACTTAGTTGGCTATTCAGATGCAGACTTTGCTGAATGTAGGCTGGATAGAAAAAGCACCTCAGGAAGATGTCAATTCCTTGGTGCTATACTGATCTCAGGGTTTAGCAAGAAGGAAACCTCAGACTCCACAGCTACAGTTGAAGCTGAGTATATAGCTGCAGGAAGCTGCTGCTCACAAATATTGCGGATGCAAAATCAGTTGTTAGACTACAACTTTTCTCTTGATAATTCCACACTATTTTGTTACAGCTCTAATGCTATCTCCATACATCCCAATCCTATTTTCCATAGCAGAACTAAGCACATAGAGATAACGCATCACTTTCTCAGTGACAATGTTGAGAAGGGTAAGATAAATCTTTAATACATTTCCACTGATATTCAAAGGGCTGACATCTTCACTAAGCCACTTGATGAAAGTAAGAACAAGTTCTTCATCAATGCACGGGGAATGATTGATGGAGCTCTCTAGGACACCATTATTATGCATTCAAACTTATTTTTCATAGAAGTATTGCTGGGAAAAAGAAAAAAAATTAAGAAAAATATAACTGTTCATTCGTAGATGCGTCGTATATAAATCAACGTTGTTTGCCTGGAAAGCCCGCGATGTCCTCTTACAGGTCAAAAGTACCGGTCTCCGCGATCTCAAGTTTGGGAGACCGCACAGCCGCCAGCAGAGTTCTCAGCCGAATCCACTAAGTCCCAGGCGGTCAGAAGGTCGTCAGATCGCCAGACCGCGCGGTCTGGTCCTTTTTCTCTATTTTGATTATTTGCACCCCTTTTCCCTGCCCCGACTCTCCTGTATCCCGGGCAGCCCATTGTTTTCAGATCTGCCCGTTTGGGCAGCCCCCTCCTCTATAAATAGATGGGTAGGGGTACCTAAAAATGGACTTTTTGGCCTTGAGCCTCCAGCTTACATCCTGTGTGAGCGGTCTCGATTTTCTGTGATCGTTTTTCTTGACTCTTATCTCTCTTTCTCAGCATCTTTTGTCTTCAGTAACCTGCACTCCGCAGTTTTCTCCCATCACTCTTTAGTGTGAATTTTGGAGGTACCACTTTTGGTGCCAACAGAACGAACACGCGATCTTCGGATTCGGAGTGTTCAGGTGAATTTTCAGACTTTCAATATGCCTGAGCATAGAGGCCTCCCAACTCGGTCTTCCAGCGACCACGCCCAAATCGATCACAATTCCTTGGAAGCTCTTGAGCGCCGTTTTGAGCTTCACGTCGAGCAAGCTCTCAGGGAGGCCGCTCGAGCTCGGCACGAGGTCACCTCTGCTCAACAAGAGATCGCGCGGTCTTAGCAGGAAGCCGCTCGCGAGCGTCAAGAGGTTGTCCGGACTCAGCTTGAGTCCGCCAAGCAGATCGAGGCCATGAACCAGGTTCTGGCCGCGATCTCCCAGAAGATCCTTCCTCCTCCAAGCCAGGTCGCTACCCCAACCGCATGGCAAGCGCTCAGCCTTGGGATCGCTCGAATTTTCAGCCTGCAGCTCCTCAGCGATCTCAGCATGAGGAGTTCGCTGCCCGTCATAATTCTTTTAGAGCAGCCGCTCAGGGGCCCCCAGCCCAAGCTTTGAACTTTGAAGAGGATTTTGCTTATCCTCCAGCCCCTCCTACTCCTTTCCTTTCTCCCCCAGGTGTTTCTGAAATAGGGGAGCCCTCCCCCTTTACTGATGAAATTCGTCGAGAACCTATTCCAAATGGCTTCAGAAAACCTCGTCTCCCTATTTTTTGGGAGAGAGTGATCCCATGTCCCATCTCCAACCTTTTGAATCTGTCGTTGCCCTCCGAACCATCTCAGATGGGTTGAGATGTAAGTTGTTAATAACTTCTTTTGATAGAGCTGCTAGGGAGTGGTTCTACAAGATGCCCTTCGAATCTATCCCGAGCTTTGCCGTTCTAAGGAATGAGCTCCTCTTGAGGTTTGCAACCGCCAAGAAGAGGAAGAGTGGTCCTGTGACCCTCTTCAAGATCAAGCAAGGTGAAAATGAGACTGCCGCTCATTTTGTCGACCGATTCTAGAGAGAGATCCTAGGGATTAGAGATATGGATCCTGCTCTTTATATGGCAGCCTTGATTAATGGCCTGCAGGAGGGCCCTCTCAAGTTCAAGGTTACCACTAAAGAGTCCAACTCTTATCAGGAGATGATTAGCATTGCCAATTGTTACATAGAGGGGCAGATCAACAACCCCACCTAGGTAACCAATCAGACCAATAGAGCCAGTCAGAAAGGCTCTGCACGATTCTATCCCGCCCCGTCTTGCTCAAAGCCTCGTCAAGAGTTTCCACTGTTGAATTTTTTGAAGTGATGTGTTGGAGACTGGGCGGTCTGTTTTTGGGAGACCGCCGAGACTGCGCGGTCTGTGCTTGTATTCTGCCAGTCTAGCTCTGCCGGTCTGTTCTGGCAGACTGCTGGTTCTGCCGGTTTGTTCTTAGCAGTTGCGGTATGTTCTCGAGTTGATCTGCTAGTTGGCCTGTCTTCCTTGTTGGAAGACTGTGCGGGTTGTTCTTATATGACCGTCTATCCGGGCGGTCTGTCTTGGCGATCTGGCGACTTGTCAGAAGTTTGCCAGATGGTTCTTGGTTTGCTCCTGGTGGTCTAAGGAAGGAGTACCTTTGTGACCGCGCGACTTGTGCACGATTTCGTGTTCGCGCGACCTGTGCGCGATCTTGTCTGTTGATCTGCGTCTTGGTCGGGTGATCGTCCAAGAGGTCTGATCGCGCGGTCTGCCTTATGAGACCGCTGGCGATCTGACGGGTGGTGATTGTATCTCTCCTGTTTGGTGATGACATCCGTCTACCCGCCTATAAATAGAGGTGCAGGGCCCGTCATTCCTAACGAGAACTGTAAGAACTGAGCCTAGGTTAATTCGTGCGGTCTCACTTTGAGGTCGGGCGGTCTCGGAAGCGAGCTGACTGCTTGTTGTGTTCACAGGTTTGCGATCAGCAGGTTGCGGTCTTCTTCCTTGGTGATTCCCAGCGGCTTGAATAAACAGTTCGGCAGCGGTCAGTCTACGAACTGGTTTATGTTTGTTCTTGTGCTGTTCGCAGCGAGCTCAGCGATCAGGCGACCTTCAGCGGTTAGGCGATCTGGGTTGCGGTCTGGCGACAGCTTCAGTTCTTCATTCCAATAAAGCTCCAGTTCATGCGGTCTGAGGTGCGGTCTTGCAGTGCTGGCAGTCTGTCCAGTTTTTGTCCGCGCGGTCTCAGGTCAAGTCGGGCGACTTCTGGAGTCGAGCGGTCTGTGCGGTCTCAGCTTGTCTAGCCGCCAGATTTTTTTGGTGTGTATTTGTTCTTCTCATCTCCATGATTCTGATGAATCATGTCTCGCCGTGTATGCCTCGCAATGTAAATGAAGATTGTGTTTCAATAAAGTTTCTTGTGTTGCTGTGTGGCATTGTGGTTGTTTGGCTTTAACTCAGTTGATACAACTCCTGCTTACTCCTAAACGATTCAAATCAAAAAATTTAACATGGTATCAGAGGGAGGTTATTGGAGTGGATAAGCAGTGATCAACTTGAGTTGCCATCATCTTTGTGAAGAAGAGACCACTTAGATTGCCATGGAAGGCGGATTCGCAAGAGGGCTTGGTATTGAACTCCTTACATCGACTAACTATAAGAAATGGAGGTCATGTATGGAGAGCTATTTACTTGGCGAGGATCTTTGAGAAATAGTTGGAGGAGAAGACACACAAGAGGTGTTTCTCGCAGGAGATAATATGGCAGAGGTGAGACTTTGGAGGAGGACGAATGCTAAGGCATAGTTCACTCTCAAGAGAGCTATCTCACCAGAACTGTTTGATCACATCATCTGGTGTAAATCTGCTGCTGAGATTTGGACGTCTTTGGACGGGCTGTTCAATAAGAAGAATGTAGCTTGCCTATAGTTTCTTTAAAATGAGTTGGCGAAGGCCTCTCAAGGTGATCTTTCTATTTCTACCTTCTTTCACAAGATGAAGAACCTCACAACAGAGATTTCTGCATTGGACCCTGATGAGCCCATCTCGGAGGCAAAATTGTAGAGGCATATCATCCGCGGGTTGCGGAAGGAGTATCTTGCCTTTGTGACCTCAGTTCAAGGTTGGGAAAATCCACCATCTCTGTTGGAGCTGGAGAACTTACTTGCTTTGCAAGAAAGTTTTGCAAGACAGATGGCGGGGACTTCTATCTCTGGGGGAGATAGTGATGTGTTATTCTCTGGGAAGAAGAAGAAGAAGGAAAAAAGAAGAAGTCGTGTTATGATGGACCCTCTACTTCAGGTCAGCAGGATAGGGGTTATGCTCCTAAGTCTGATGGGAAGAAGAAGGGAGATGGACCAAAGTGCTTCAGGTGCAATTGATGCGTGTCGGCAAGTGCACCGGTCGCTGTCAAGTAATAATTGTGGAGAATAAATTCCCCGGATGTCGGTCTCTTGAGGAGTGCAGGATGGGTGAACGAATCGCGCAGTGATGATTGTTACACAAGCGTTCAACAAACACAAAGAGGGGTTTTAGGTTGGTTTTCCTAATCTTAGTGATAACAAAAGAGATGCGGGTCGAAAACACCGTTTCGCAAAGTGAGGTGGATGCAACGGCCGCGAATCCGTGCTTCGTGAGGCGGATGAAGTGAACTCGAGTGCGAGAGGGTGAGGGTCGCAAACACCTCTTCACAACCGCCGTTATCTCTTGCTAACGCGGGTCAAACACCTTGCGTGCGGGCGCGAGTGAGTGAATGAGAACGGTGTGAATCACAACCAAACCATGAAGAATAACAAAGAGACATTCATTTAAACAAATAACATCTCAATATTCGAGTTTTACACGGTTCAAAGAGTACAACGAGGAAAGAGGAAAGGAATAACCGATGGTGAAGACTAGCGGCCGTTCACGGCCGGAATGGTAGTTTGTCGGGCTACCTCCGGACTCGGACGGACAATGCTTCCGGCGTAGAGAGCTGTCACAATCTCCCTACGTGCTCCGTCGTCTTCGACTTTAGGTTTCTTCTTCTTCTCACCGAGCGGAATGAAAGAATGCTTGCTTGGAGGCTTACGGAAGATGAAGAACACTCACGGACAATGGAGGAAGTCTTAGAATGGATGGAGGAGGCTTCCCTTTGCGTAGGAGATGAAGTGGAGGCTTCCCACGGTGAAGATCGGCGGCGTACGAAACAAGAATCTCGCTCCCGGCATGAACCATCCGCCCTAAAATCGCAACAGGCGTTTAAATAGGCGCTGGATTAAATACTGCGCACGATCATTGGCGCACGACCAGTGGTCGTCCGCAATGGAATTCGGCGATCGTGCGCACTGCCTGGGTGAAACCTGCAAGATACGAAATTATAAAATAAAATGTTTGCACGACCAGTGGCGCACGACCGGTGGTCGTGCGCACTGGAGTTGATGGTCGTGCGCACTACCGCAAACAGAACTCAGAAATTAAATGGTAAGTGCGCACGAGCAGTGGCGCACGACCGGTGGTCGTGCGCACTATCGTTGATGGTCGTGCGCACTGCACCAAACAGAACTCGTGAAAAAGGGTTAAGTGCACACGATCAGTGGCGCACGACCAGTGGCCGTGCGCAATAGAACCGGTGATCGTGCGCAGTGTTCCTGTGCAGAATTGCACCGGGAACACTTGCACGACTCCTGTTCCCGCACAACCACAGATCTAGCCACTGAAAGTGGCACTTAACAGCACAAGAATACTACTAAAGACAAAAAAGCACGAAAATCACACCAAAGTGGGCCAAGAAGTGCACCTAGCATGGATTATCAAATATAAACTATAACAAGGCTAAAGTGCGGAGAATTGACTAATTAACAGTCCGGATGAGTCCAAAAAATGTGTATATGATCAGGATTCATCACACCCCCAGACTTAACTGTTTGCGCGTCCCGAGCAAACGAATCCGGCGGAGCGCGAAAACGATAGTTAACATAGAGAATTACACAAGGGAGTACGGTGCGAAGTGACGTACGCATGCGAGTAGAAATTCTAGTAGAAGAAGATTCTACTTATGCTAACTAATTTACATAAGTATTAAAGCGTAAGTAAAGATTTAGTCCTACTCAGTTGGTGAATTATGAAGAATTTGACGATCATGCCCAGTATGAAAGTGACGAGACACTGAGGCGGGTGTTGCAAAAGATCGGGGCTTAGGAATAACTCCGCTGAAATCCATCAACGTCGTGAACCATACGCTCGCCCGGTCACAATCTCTCCACGGCGCTAGCAAACTCGCAAATCAAATCAGTAGGACTTAAGGGACTAAAACGAGGCTTAGGTTACGGTGTGATATTCAAAGTTAAACACGGTGGCTACGCAACCCAAGTGAGCGAACGGAACGCTGCACCACACAAGACCAACAAACTATGCTCGTGTGACACACCCCCAGACTTATCCTGAAAACCAGTTGTGCACACGGCCAACTTCACAAATACCAACAGATTTTCCGTTTTTAGCTCGGGAGGATTTTTTTTTTTTTTTTTTTTTCAAAAAAAACTCTCTTTTTTTTCTTTTTCTTTTACATATTTCACTTCTTTTATTGAACCCCCGGTTGGTTCAAAATCAGCAGATGGACTTTAGTTTCTCTCCATAACACAAAAATTTCACACACCACATAAGTTTAGAATTATGAGCGCAGTTAAAAACAATTTGGTTGCGGGCGTGGGATAGGCTCCAGGCTTTGGTGGATGAAGAGGAGCTGAACAAAGGATTGGTAGGCACAAAATTGGCTTGCAAAGGTGAATGAAATGGACATGGAATAACAAAGCTCAAACTAGCCAAAGGGTGACCTACATCATGCTTGACTCAACGAGTAGCTCTCACCCATGCTTCGAGAGTCGCTTGGGGCAAGTTCTTAGCCCACGAGAAAGGTAAACCTTCCTCCCGACTCGAGCAACACACGACTAGCAACCGCACACACACAACACCGGGTTATCGTCAATTCCATACAAATTCACCACTTGAGTATATTAAATCTAAATTTACGCAGAAATACTAAACATAAATTAGATGCATAAAGAAAATCTAGTTCTACACAAATTCTACCATAGCATGCGAAGTGACTAGAACACTACATGAGTCAACATCGCACTCCAAATAATAATTCCTACGTTAACAACCTATTTCATACTCCAACCAAGATAGTTTACAACGGAACAACAACAAAAAGATAAGCGCGCACTCAAGTGGGTGAAATGGTGTGTGAAACATGGAAAACAACGATAATGATAAGATAAAAAAGAATCAACCTTCTAGTATGCGGTGCACTCATGCACAGTGGATAACAACAACCGCTCCCCCAGACTTAAACTCAGCGATATATCTAGAAATTGAAGCAAAAAGAGGGGAGGAAGTGTTACCCAATGCTCAGAAATGAGCATACCAGACGATTGGCATTTACGATCAAGACTAGTCCGCAGCATCCGCTCCATCGAACACAAAACCCTGCAAGCACAAACTCAAAGCAACAAAAGCAGAAACAAAAGCTGAACTAAAAGAAGTTAGATAAAAAGAAATACGAAAACAGGAAATCTGGGTTGTCTCCCAGTAGCGCCTTCATTTAACGTCCTTAAGCTGGACCAAATACCTGTATTAGCAGTGTTTATAAAGTGCAGGAATTAAAAAGAAATCTCAAAAATAGTTCACCACAGCAAATAAAACACACATCAACTAAAAGCGCTCTTATGGTGTGCTTCTCCCGTAGCACGTAGGCGGGAGGTGAAGGCTTTAGGGCCAGCACTGGTATTACCCAATGCTCCCCTAACCTCCGCCACCTTGCCACGGAGAGGCGGCAGCACGAGCGTCGCGCAGAAGTTTTTCCTTTTTAAGTTTGGTGACAGTCGGAGACTGCCACCGTTGAGAGTTCTCAGATTTTTCCTCCTTAGAATCAGGTGGCGTCACTTCCGGCATCGTGGTGACTACCGGATCGGCCCAGGAGATGGAGCGCTTAGATAGTTTATTACATGATTCACCATAAGAAGATAAATAATCAGCAACCCTAACTACATTCACGTCAACGTTTCCCGAACTGCCGTCTTCCTCCTTCTCGGAGTCGAATTCTTTCCGGAGGTCGACCTCTTCTTCCTCATCCGATTGGAGCTCCTCCATTCCTCCTTCACCTGTTTCTTGAACATGTATCTTTCCTGCACAGCTTAGAAATTCATCAGAAATAACGAGAGGGGGCGGAGTGAATGTTTCAGTTGTGGCTTCGGGACAAGTGGGCTGCTGCAACATATTGGTTAGGGAAATGCACCCCGTAGCAAAGTCAAGGGTAGCACCGCTCTCTTTCAAGAACGGTACGCCCAAGATAGGAATGGACTGGTTTTCCCGCGGGCCCAAAACCTGAAAATCAGCAACTACAGTTGTCCCCTCAACCGTCACCTCCACATTCTTTACTTCCCCCTCGGATTGAATAACAGTACCATTGGCAAGCACAAGGGATTTCCTTTCTTCCGTGTTCAAATCCAGTTGTAATTTGGCTACATCTTGCAACGCAATAACGTTGCGGGAGGAACCGGAATCGCATAAAGCTTTTGTTTCAACCTTATTGATGGAACAAGAGATTACCAGCTCACTCGGATTGGCATCTACCACATCCCCCAGACTCTTCCCTTGATCAATGGGGTTCTTCTCCGTGTTGCTGGGAAGGGTCCCCTGCGAACGCTCGGTTAGCGGTTGGGCCAATTGGCCCAACTGCGTCTCCAAGTTTCGCATAGATGCAGTTTGATTTACCATATTTGAATTAGCTGCTAGCATGAATTTCTCCATCATTTCTTCTAAATTACTCTTCTTTTGGGTAGGGGGTGCTTGGTTATAATCCGGGTGCGGCGGCCTCGGTTGGCTCCCGGAGGCGTAAGCATCGTTTTGATGCTGCCCCGGTGCCCATCGTTGGCCAGGTGTGTTTGGATTCCACGAGAAGTTCGGGTGACTTCTCGCTCCCGGATTATAAGCATTATTGAAAGGCGCCCCCCTAGGCTGATTTCCTACATAATTAACAGATTCGTTCAAGTTCAAGTGTGCGAAGTCACCTGCCACGTTGTTCCCCGCACACTCATAAACGTGGTGGCCTCTGCCTCCACATCCCTTGCAGGTAATGACAGCAGCAGTCGCAGATGGTGAGGGGAGAGAGTCGACCATGAAAAGACCTCGGCCGCTTCTTGGAGCATTTCTCCCTGCAGTCCAGAATGTACTGTGGGAGGCAGTGTCGCGCAGAATTCGAAGGGCTTCTTCAGGAGTGTGGTTCATCAAGGTACCACCCGCCGCAGCATCGATCATTGCCCTGTAGTTGGGCTCGATCGCGAAGTAGAACAATTCAACCACATTCCATGGTTGGAGCTCGTGGCCAGGGCAACGGCGAAGGAGATCGTTGAGGCGCTCCCATGCTTCAGCAAGGGTCTCTTGGTCAAGTTGGCGAAATGTGGCGATCTCCCGCCGCAAGCTTACAATCTTATCCACAGGGTGGAATTTAGCAAGGAACTTGGATGCGAGAGCATCCCAAGTTGCAGCAGTCCCGGGCGGAATGGAGTGGAGCCACACCTTTGCTTTGTCGCGGAGTGAAAAGGGAAACAGTCTGAGCTTGACCGTGTCGTCCGCAATCCCTGCGTAGCGGAAGGTTCCGCAAATATCAGAAAACTCCGCCAGATGCAGATGCGGATCTTCGCTGGCCAACCCCGAGAACTGAGCGTTGTTCCGGATTATGTTTAAGATCGCTGGCTTGATCTCAAACTGATTATTCATAATATTGGGCCCAAAACCTGGATACACACTCCCAGCAGTTGGAGTGGTGTAGTCCCTCATCGTGCGGGGTCGAGGCCTAGCTGCCTCCTGCTCAATCCCAGGCTGATGTTCCCCACGCCGGGCATTCTCGGATCAACATCATTTGGGTCTACCTGATCACCCATGGCCGCTTGTACAGCCGCAGCGCGCCTTCGCGCGCGAGCAGTTCGTTCGATTTCTGGATCAAAAGGTGCGAGTTCACCTGCGACCTGCCTCTGCATGAACTATCAGAAACAAAAAGAAAAACAAAGAAAATAAAAAACAACTGCTCGTATAACGAAAGTCACAACATAAGACGAAACACGCCTGCACTCCCCGGCAACGGCGCCAAAAACTTGATGCGTGTCGGCAAGTGCACCGGTCGCTGTCAAGTAATAATTGTGGAGAATAAATTCCCCGGATGTCGGTCTCTTGAGGAGTGCAGGATGGGTGAACGAATCGCGCAGTGATGATTGTTACACAAGCGTTCAACAAACACAAAGAGGGGTTTTAGGTTGGTTTTCCTAATCTTAGCGATAACAAAAGAGATGCGGGTCGAAAAACACCGCTTCGCAAAGTGAGGTGGATGCAACGGCCGCGATGCCGTGCTTCGTGAGGCGGATGAAGTGAACTCGAGTGCGAGAGGGTGAGGGTCGCAAACACCTCTTCACAACCGCCGTTAGCTCTTGCTAACGCGGGTCAAACACCTTGCGTGCGGGGCGCGAGTGAGTGAATGAGAACGGTGTGAATCACAACCAAACCATGAAGAATAACAAAGAGACATTCATTTAACAAATAACATCTCAATATTCGAGTTTTACACGGTTCAAAGAGTACAACGAGGAAAGAGGAAAGGAATAACCGATGGTGAAGACTAGCGGCCGTTCACGGCCGGAATGGTAGGTTGTCGGGCTACCTCCGGACTCGGACGGACAATGCTTCCGGCGTAGAGAGCTGTCACAATCTCCCTACGTGCTCCGTCGTCTTCGACTTTAGGTTTCTTCTTCTTCTCACCGAGCGGAATGAAAGAATGCTTGCTTGGAGGCTTACGGAAGATGAAGAACACTCACGGACAATGGAGGAAGTCTTAGAATGGATGGAGGAGGCTTCCCTTTGCGTAGGAGATGAAGTGGAGGCTTGCCACGGTGAAGATCGGCGGCGTACGGAACAAGAATCCCGCTCCCGGCATGAACCATCCGCCCTAAAATCGCAACAGGCGTTTAAATAGGCGCTGGATTAAATACTGCGCACGATCATTGGCGCACGACCAGTGGTCGTGCGCAATGGAATTCGGCGATCGTGCGCACTGCCTGGGTGAAACCTGCAAGATACGAAATTATAAAATAAAATGTTCGCACGACCAGTGGCGCACGACCGGTGGTCGTGCGCACTGGAGTTGATGGTCGTGCGCACTACCGCAAACAGAACTCAGAAATTAAATGGTAAGTGCGCACGAGCAGTGGCGCACGACCGGTGGTCGTGCGCACTGTCGTTGATGGTCGTGCGCACTGCACCAAACAGAACTCATGAAAAAGGGTTAAGTGCACACGATCAGTGGCGCACGACCAGTGGCCGTGCGCAATAGAACCGGTGATCATGCGCAGTGTTCCTGTGCAGAATTGCACCGGGAACACTTGCACGACTCCTGTTCCCACACAACCACAGATCTAGCCACTGAAAGTGGCACTTAACAGCACAAGAATACTACTAAAGACAAAAAGCACGAAAATCACACCAAAGTGGGCCAAGAAGTGCACCTAGCATGGATTATCAAATATAAACTATAACAAGGCTAAAGTGCGGAGAATGACTAATTAACAGTCCGGATGAGTCCAAAAAATGTGTATATGATCAGGACTCATCAGCAATAAGACCGGCCACTTCAAGAAGGATTGTCGGGTTAATCTTCAGTCGGGACATGTAGCAGAGAAGGAGAAGCCAAAGTCTGATGAAGCTGGATGGGGAGGAGCCTTTGCGGCTAATATGACGGCGATGCCCGTTAAGGCCTTGGCTTCCATCAACTTCGAAGAAGATTGGATTGTTGTTTCAGGTGTGGACATCATCTCACCGAGGATGAATCAAAGTTCTCTTCTTTTGCGCCTTACTCAGGTAACGATGCTATCATTACGGCTGATAACTCTGTTCATGCTGTCGAACAAGAAGGTGTTGTCTCCCTGAGTAGTGATAAGGGTCCACTCACATTGAGGAGTGTTTATCACGTGCCTGGTATGAAGAAAAATCTCTTCTCTGTGACCAATGCGGTCGATGCCCGTTATCACGTTCTGTTTGGCCCAACAGAAGTGAAGTTTCTTAAACTCAACTGGAGATAAAGGGGAGATGTTATGCATGTTGGAAAGAGGGTGAAGGACTTGTTCGTGTTATCGACAAGTACTTATGTTGATAAGATGAAGACCAACGATAGAGCGCCTATCTGTCATGAAAGGTTGGGGCATGTTGGCATGGATAAATTGAAGGCTATGGAGGTAAGGGGCCTTGTCAAGGGATTGCCTAGCTTGTCTTCCTATGGAGACGGTCATGTTTGTGTTGGATGTCAGTTTGGTATGTCTCATCGACTTCCATTTGATAAATCGCAAACTAGATGCAAAGCGCCGTTGGAGTGCATCCACGGTGATTTGATGGGACCGACTGCCACCCTAAGCCTTGGAGGCAACAGATATATGTTGGTGTTGATTGACGATTACACCAGATATGTCAGGGTGTATTTTCTGAAAGAGAAGTCGGAAGCCTTTGCGAAGTTTGTGGAGTTCAAGGAGCTGGTGGAAGGTCGGTTAGGCCTGCGGGTGAAAAAATTGAGAACTGACAATGGTGGGGAGTTCACCTCTGGTGAGTTCAGAAGTTTTTGCAGGAAACACGGCGTTCGGAGGGAGCTCACTTGTGCCCATACTCCACAGCAAAATGGCGTTGCAGAGAGAAGATCCATCATCTAACGGAAACCTGCAAATGCTGGCTTCATGCCAAGAGTATCCCAAAGTCTTTTTGGGCGGAGGGAATGTCTTGTGCGGCTTACGTCATCAACAGGATGCCTCCAAGTCCTATCAACATGAAGACCCCTCACAAACTGATGTTCAAGGAGAAACCAAGTCTTGCTCACCTTCGGGTGTTCGGGTCAACCTGCTATGTGCATATTCCTGATGCTCTTCGGACAAAGCTAGATGCGAAAGCAAGGAAGCTAGTCTTTGTCGAGTATGATGAGCGGAAGAAAGGATGGAGGTGAATGGATCCTGAGACACGGAGATCAGTGGTATCTCGGGATGTGGTGTTCGATGAAGTGACTTCTTACAAGGGGAGTTCAGGAGTTGAACTACCGGAGAGCAGGGTTGATGAAGCAGGAAAAGCTGTGGGAAGTCTTCAAGTAGAGTTGCCTGTTTCACCAGGAGCTCCAGCTGTGTCAAGCTCTGAGATGGAGGCTTCAGGTTCTGGAAGCAGGGGAGCGATGCTCCAAGTTCATCTGGAAGAGAAGCTTGCACAGAAGAAGCAGCTGAGGAGGTGGTTAGTCAGGTGCAACCTCTTAGGAGTTCGAAGAGGACTATCAGGCCACCAGATCGATATACAGGAGGAAACATGGTGAGTTTCGTCTCATGTTTCTTCGCTGGTCCCTTGGATGAAAGGGAGCCGTCGAGCTTTGAGAAATCTAAAGGCGTGAAGCAGTGGGATATTTCTATGCAAGAAGAGATAGATGCTCTCAGGAAGAATGAGACATGGTCCCTAGTGCCCAGATCTAAGGGCATTACCCCTGTAACATGCAATGGGTTTACAAGCTCAAGAAGAAAGCTGACGGCACGATCGAGCGATACAAGGCTCGCCTTGTAGCTCGCGGGTTCTCACAGCAGTATGGTGAAGATTATGATGAGACGTTTAGTCTAGTGGCAAAGATGACTTGGGTCAGATTTGTTATTGCCTTGGCGGCATCTTGTGGATGGGAGATTTGGCAGCTTGATGTTAAGAATGCTTTCTTATACTGAGAGATTGACAAGGATATCTTCATGATCCAGCCGCCGGGCTTCATCTCGGAGGATCATCCAGACTACGTCTACAAACTGAAGAAGGCCTTATATGGGTTGAAGCAAGCGCCTCGGGCGTGGTATGGAAAGATCGCGAAGTATCTCTTATTCTGCGGGTTCTTTGCTTCAGACTCTGATTCTAGCTTGTTTTTCAAGAAGGAGGGGGCGCTTCGGGTTATTGTGCTGCTGTATGTGGATGACATGATTGTCACCGGGAACTCGAAGGAGGCGGTAGCAAGGCTGAGAGCTGAGCTTGCTATCAGGTTCGAGATGAAGGATCTGGGGGAGCTTCACCATTTCCTTGGACTCGAGGTCCAGAGGCAGGAAGAGCGGAGTGCTCGTTTCTCAGGAAGGATATGCGGAGCAGATCTGTTGGGAAAATGATTTCTCTTAACCCCAGAAATGAGTTAAAGAAAGAGTTTTAACAATGAAAAATAAGACTAAGTAATTATGCGTCAAATAGTATTCGACGCAACGTCGAGCTGTAGTCGACGTTCCCTTCAGATTAAGTCAAAGTAACTTTAGGAAGATTTCGACGTATGTGTTGTCGACGCTACTCTGATTTCTTGTCGACGCATATAGAGAAGTCGACGCACCTTAGTCGACGCACCTTCCTTATTCTTCTCTCGACGTCCAGCCAGGATGAATTCGACGCTTACGTCGAATGGTAATCGACGCACGTCGATTTATATGACAGATTTAAATATGCGCCAGATCTCTTTCCTTCTTTCAATAGATCTGATTTATATGGAATAAGTGTCAATATTTTATAGCCGTTCTGAATCATTCTTTCCTTATATCTGATTCTTGGCTAATTTGATTTAACTTATTTGGATATTATTTGAAATCTGAATTGGTTCTTTCCTTCTACAGAAATAAATATTATGGAAACATTTTTATCTTTCTATTTTCTGACTGCTAATTAATTATCCTCCTATAGCATTATTTTGAATACACAGAGCTATAAATAAAGAGGAGGTCGGCAGAAAATCATAGTTGAGTGATCCACCACATACATTTGAAATAGAGGAAAAGCTCCCAAGAGAATAGAGAGAATAAGCTGAGAAAAGAGATAGTGTGCTGCAGAGAAAAAACCTTCATCTTCTTCTTCTTCTTCAGAAGCCATTCTACTGCAAACTCTGAAAGCTCTCTCAAAGAGAGAAAAGTTTTTTACAATCTCCTTCTCACTATAGAAGAGAGATTTCATTCACTACTTCTTGTGCTTCCAATCTTCTTGATAGGAAGAAGATTCATTCTTGTTCTTATTTCTTTCTTCTTTCTTTTTCTTACTTAAACATTGTAAAAGAGTTTTTAGAATCTCTCTTCAAAAAATTCAGTGTACTGGTTCTAAGAGTCTCCTTGTCAAAAGACTCAGTTGGTTCTAAGAGTCTCCTTGTCAAAAGACTCAGGGTGGTTCTAAGAGTCTCCTTATCAAAAGACTCAGTGCAAGATAGTGAATTCCTACCAAGGGGGTAGAAGAGTGAACTACCCAAAGTTTGGGGAACCACTATATTTTCTTGTGTTGTGCTGTGATTTCTTTTCTTGCATTTACTTTCTTTACTTGTTTAATTCTTGTTGGTGTGTGGGAAGCTATAATCTGTGATCATACACATATATTTAACTTTGCACAAAATAATTTTTAATCTCTATTCACCCCCCCTCTAGAGAATTCTAGTGAGGTAAACTGTGCACTTTCAATTGGTATCAGAGGGAGGTTGATCTAAAAAGGATAACTCTTTGATCAAAAAGATCTTACCTCTCATATAAATATATATTTTTCAAAACTATTTTATCATATGGCACAAATCAAAGATTATGCTTCCACCAGACCTCCAATGTGCAATCTTGAAAAGTTTGCAATTTGGAAAACAAGAATTAGAATTTATATGAATTCCATTGATGCTGACTTGTTTGATATTACTATGACAGGTCCCCCAAAGACTTATAGAAAGGATGCAAATGGCAATGTCACACAAACACTTGTTCCAAGATCTGAGTGGACAGAAGATGAAAAGAAGGCAAGAACATATGATCTAAAGGCCATGAACATACTTGTCTCAACTCTCTCAGATGACATTTTTCAAAAGGTTGTTGACTGTGACTCATCCAAAGAAATTTGGGATGCTCTCACAAAGATGGTGGAAGGAAGTGCTGATGAAAAGAAAGATAAAAAGGCTCTATTGATCTCTCAATATGAGAACTTCCAAAAGAAGGCTGAAGAAAGCATCTCTGAAATGTATGACAGATTCAGTCTAATCATCAATCAACTAAGAGACTTGGATAGAGAAATCTCTCTCACTGAGATTAATGACAAATTGCTAATGAGTCTCCCTAGTTCATGGGACTCAAGAATTTGGGCAATAAGTGACACAAGAGGACAAAAAGAGATCTCAACAAATGCTCTCTTAGGAAAACTCAGATCCTATGAGCAGTTGCTGAAAACTAGAGAGGAGAAGGAAAGAAGAGAAACACTCCAATTTCCTCAAAAAGCAGGAACATTGCTCTAAAGGCAACAGAAGAAGGAAGCCCTGTCACTGAAGAAGAATTATTCAGTTTCTTGGCCAGAAGATTTAAGAAATGGGTCAAGACAGATGGATCAAAAAGGAGGGAGTCAAAACCAAGGTATGACAAAACCCCCACTAAGACATAACCATCTTGGGCTAGGGGCTGATCCCTCAATCAGCCTAATTCCATCCAACAAACCTGCTTGGATGAGCCCTGTAAAATTCACTAAACCTGTCAAAATGACAAACCAGAAAAAAGACGCAAAAGATAAGGAAGAAAACTCCTTCAAAGAAATAAAGGAATTTGATGAAACATCTTATTATTCAGCTGATGACTCACAAACTTCATCTGAAGAAACAATCAACCAAGAAAAAAAGACATAAAGGAGTAAAAAAAGAGAAAGGCAAAATGAAAATTTATGAAGATACAGTTGCGTCGACTTCATATTGACGCATGCACGATAGTGCGTCAACTTCTACTCAACGCAATCTCTCAGATGCTTCGACTTCTTCTAGACGGATGAACAAAAGCACATCGACTTCCAATCGACGCAACTTCTTCTATGCGTCGAAATCAGATCGACACCATCTGGAGAAAGCGCCGAATACAAATCAACGTGACTATCAACATGCGTCGAATGGATATCGACGCACAAAATTCAGAACAATTTAAACATCTTTCCTCCAAAAATCTTTCATCCTAACCCTTATTCAGGACCCATTCATCCTAATCATGAATTCGATCCAAATCAAACCCTCTATTCTAACCAACACTCTTATCCTCATCAACACTTCTATCCTACTCTAAACTCAAATTCTCATAATAATAGGATAATCAAATGCTATATATGTAACAAAACTGGCCACCTTGCCAAACAATGTTGGCATAATCAATCACTAACTGTAAAAATTATCCTAGGCTGTCGTAGAAAAGCTTTAGGACTAGGAAGAGACAACAAAAAATAAGAACAAAGAGTGGTTCAGAAAAATCAAAAGTCACGTCAACTTCTACTCGACGCTTCGTAGATGACTCAGATCAACAGGTGTAATCGACGCATGCGTCGACTACTATCGACGCATACGTCGATAGGAAACCCTATCATACCAAATCAGACCATATCGACGTTCACGTCGAATTCCACTCGCCGTAACGTCGACTTCATAAAAACGAGCGGCAATACTAAAATATTCTCAGTCACATCCACTGAAATACCGAATAAGCCTCGAATTGAGTCCGTTTCGACGCTTCACCTGACTTAAATAAACTCTTCAGTTAGAAAACCTTCGCGATTCTGCATCTATCATCCTTCTTGCTCCTCTGTCTAGCTGATTCTTTTTCCCTCTCTCACCGATCTTCAATGGCTCCCAAGATAAATTCTAGGTTCGATATCGACCTCGAATTCTTCCAAGCAGCAGCAGAGAACTATAAGAACATCATAGCTCTCTTCACTGAAGCAGGACTGGACAAGCTCATCTCCACTAGGTGCAAGCTTCTGGAAACTGAGCTCATAGAGCTCATAACTCATGTTCAGATTTCTGAAGAAGGAGAAATCCAAGGAACACTATATGAGACACCAGTCTCAATCTCAGCAGAACACATTAGGGCCACCTTTGATCTCCCATCAGGTATATCCTAATGTCATCTTTGTTCAACAAAAATAGGGAAAGGAAATCTCATAAGTCTTCATCATTTCCTATTAGGTGATGAATCTATAGACCTCACACCTGATGAAATCAAGCATCTGCTAACCACCATGAAGTTCTCAAGGGATAAACCAATCCATCTAAAGAAAATAGACTTTTCTGAGGAGTATAGACTACTAGCAGAAATAGTAGGAAAGATACTACTATGTAAGATATCTGCCCATGATGCAGTGCCCAAGCAGCAACTGAACATCATGGGAGCTCTGGTGTTAAAGAAGAAAATAGACTGGGCCAGCTGTTGCTTAAGATGATAGGCTCTAGATATTCCCCAAAGAAAATGCCTACATGAGAATGATGAGTCAAGTACTGTTCCACTCCTTCCCTGACCTATGTAGGTCAAAAGGAATTCCCATCCCTCCAGGAAAAAGGATGTCCATAGCCCTATTTTCTAAATGGGCCAGGCAAATCCCTAAGCCTGGTTCCATCCCTGAAAGGACTCCATCTCCTCCTATCTCTCCTGCTCATCCTCCTCCTCCTCCTCCTTCTCAACAGTCACATCTTCTGTCCCAGCATCATCCTCACCAATACCTCCTCAATCACCTGCTCAACCTTCTTCTATTCCTCCACCCCCTCCATCAAATATACCTCCTCAAGATGATAGAATCCCTCTCCACATCCAATATCTCCTCCTCCTCCTCTATCACCTCTTCCTCCACCATCACCTCCTCATCAACTCTCACACCATGAACCATCTGAATCCACTAAGGCTCTCATCACCCAGTGCATACAATCCACAGCTCAAAGATTCCAAGCAATGCTAGATGAGCATTGCTCCCAGATTCATTCCTCCATCCTTCACATGCACACCCAAATAGATGGGGTCAGTGCCTCTGTGCAAGATCTGAAGTCATCTCTCTCTTCCTCTAGAGTGACTAGGTCTTTCTTAACCTCCTTGGCCAAGAAGGTCAAGAAGGGGAGAATTTAGATGAAGATCAGCCCTCCAATCCTAAATCTCCTTCTCACAAATCCCTTCCTACCTCAAAAACTGACAGTCTAGCACTGCTCAAACCCTTGGGAATGAGAAAGTACCTGAGCTCCATATTGATGAACACAATAGAGGTACTCAGCATAGCAAGAGAGGCTGCAGACCAAGTGGCACTACTGCAAGGGGAAGCAAGCAGAGCTGAAAAAGAAGATGGGGCAGATGATGAGAAAGTTAAAGAAACTAAACCTCAGGGGGAGCTGAAATTGTGGTAGCTGAAGTAGGAGCTAAGGAGCTGGATACTATTATGAATGAAGATGAAAATGAAAAAGGGCAGCCAGATGCTGTGTTAACTGAAGCTGAAACTCAGGGGGAGCAAATGGCTGAGACCCAAGGGGAGCTGAGGGAACCATCTACTACTGAGAAAGAGCAATCCACAATAGTATTCAAGAGAAAAAGAAAGACTCCTCCTACCCCTCCTGAATAATATTTGAAAACAATGCTGATATATTTTTGATTACTAATTGGAATGAACATGACATCTGTTTATATGATTCTGAAAATTTGTTTATATAATCTCTTCTTCTACATTTCACTTTTGATTGAGAGACATATTTCTTTTCTATACAAATGCTGTGCTGGGTTAATTATATGCTAGTACAATTTCCCTCTAAATAGGGTTAAGACAAATAGGGGAGATTGTTGGGAAAATGATTTCTCTTAACCCCAGAAATGAGTTAAAGAAAGAGTTTTAACAATGAAAAATAAGACTAAGTAATTATGCGTCGAATAGTATTCGACGCAACGTCGAGCTGTAGTCGACGTTCCCTTCAGATTAAGTCAAAGTAACTTTAGGAAGATTTCGACGTATGTGTTGTCGACGCTACTTGATTTCTAGTCGACGCATATAGAGAAGTCGACGCACCTTGGTCGACGCACCTTCCTTATTCTTCTCTCGACGTCCAGCCAGGATGAATTCGACGCTTACGTTGAATGGTAATGGACGCACGTCGATTTATATGACAGATTTAAATATGCGCCAGATCTCTTTCCTTCTTTCAATAGATCTGATTTATATGGAATAAGTGTCAATATTTTATAGCCGTTCTGAATCATTCTTTCCTTATATCTGATTCTTGGCTAATTTGATTTAACTTATTTGGATATTATTTGAAATCTGAATTGGTTCTTTCCTTCTACAGAAATAAATATTATGGAAACATTTTCATCTTTCTATTTTTCTGACTGCTAATTAATTATCCTCCTATAGCATTATTTTGAATACACAGAGCTATAAATAAAGAGGAGGTCGGCAGAAAATCATAGTTGAGTGATCCACCACATACATTTGAAATAGAGGAAAAGCTCCCAAGAGAATAGAGAGAATAAGCTGAGAAAAGAGATAGTGTGCTGCAGAGAAAAAACCTTCATCTTCTTCTTCTTCTTCAGAAGCCATTCTACTGCAAACTCTGAAAGCTCTCTCAAAAGAGAGAAAAGTTTTTTACAATCTCCTTCTCACTATAGAAGAGAGATTTCATTCACTACTTCTTGTGCTTCCAATCTTCTTGCTAGGAAGAAGATTCATTCTTGTTCTTATTTCTTTCTCTTTCTTTTTCTTACTTAAATATTGTAAAAGAGTTTTTAGAATCTCTCTTCAAAAAATTCAGTGTACTGGTTCTAAGAGTCTCCTTGTCAAAGACTCAGTTGGTTCTAAGAGTCTCCTTGTCAAAAGACTCAGGGTGGTTCTAAGAGTCTCCTTATCAAAAGACTCAGTGCAAGATAGTGAATTCCTACCAAGGGGTAGAAGAGTGGACTACCTAAAGTTTGGGGAACCACTATATTTTCTTATGTTGTGCTGTGATTTCTTTTCTTGCATTTACTTTCTTTACTTGTTTAATTCTTGTTGGTGTGTGGGAAGCTATAATCTGTGATCATACACATATATATTAACTTTGCACAAAATAATCTTTAATCTCTATTCACCCCCCCTCTAGAGAATTCTAGTGAGGTAAACTGTGCACTTTCAAGATCGTTCAACGATTTGGCATGGAAGAAGGGAAGAGCAGATATATACCTCTGGAACAGCATCATAAACTTCAGAAGGATGAAGGAAGAGTTCTATCTGATCCGTTGGTGTTCCGAGCTCTGGTTGGGAGCCTGATTTACTTGACCATCACGAGGCCTGATATTGCTTATGCAGTTGGCAAAGTGAGTCGGTACATGGCGGAGCCACGGAAGCCTCATCTTCTGGCAGCGAAAGGGATTCTGAAATATGTGATGTCGACCTCTGATTTGGGTCTCCTATTTAGGGAGA
>JAWHQI010001330.1:0-88996 GCA_033032865.1 Dactylorhiza incarnata | reverse complement strand
TTAATGTGTTAATTTCAATGTCTCCTTTTCCTGTTCATGGGCCCTCAAGATGGGTATGAGCTGGAGTGCCCCAGATCAATTCCTCTACCGGGCTCTCAATAGACGGTGGGTCATGTGGATCTCTGGAGAGGCTGGATAGGGAAAGTATGAGCTGGAAGGCCCCAGAATGATTCTGCTGCTGGCTTTCATTAGACAGTGGGTCAGGTTGATCTCTAGAAAGACTGGCTAGGGAAAGTATGAGCTGGAATTTCCCAGATCAATTCCTCTGTCGGGATCTCATTAGACGGTGGGTGAGGTTGATCTCTGGAGAGGCTGGCTAAGGAAATTATGAGCTGGAGTGCCTCAGATCGATTCTGCTGCCGAGATCTCATTAGACGGTGGGTCAGGTTGATATCTGGAGAGTCTAGCTTGGGAAAGTATGAGCTGGAATGCCCCTTATCGATTCCGCTGTCGGGCTCTCATTATACGGTGGGTCAGGTTGATCTCTGGATAGGGTGGCAAGGGAAGTATGAGCTGGAGTGCCCAGATCAATTCATCTGTCGAGCTCTCAGTAGACGGTGGGTCAGGTTGATCTCTGGAGAGGCTAGCTAGGGAAAGTATGAGAGAGTGCCCCAGATCGATTCCACTGCTGGGATCCCATTATACGACGGTTCTGGTTGATCTTTGGAGAGGATGGTTAGGGAAAGTATGAGTTGGAGTGCCTCAGATCAATTCCGTTGTCGGGCTTTCATTAGACGGTGGGTTAGGTTGATCTCTAGAGAGGCTGGCTTGGAATGTATGAGCTGGAATGCTCCAGATTGATTCTACAGTCGGGCTCTCATTAGAAAGTGGGTCAGGTTGATCTCTAGAGAGGCTGTCTAGGGAAAGTATGAGTTGGAGTTCCCCAGATCGATTCCGCTGTCGGGCTCTCATTAGATGGTGGGTCAGGTTGATCTCCAGAGAGGCTGGCTATGTAAAAGTGGTACTGGGCCCAAGGCAACAAGCTCTCACAAAGACGACATGGTCAGCTCTCACCCAGCAGGCAGGACAGCAGACTCACCCGTTGGCAGGAAGTTAAGAAAAACATGAGGAAAATCTTAAGGGGAAATACGCGAGTTGTCCAGCAGAAGAGGCACTCACCCAGGAAGGCACTCGTTTGGCAGTAAGGTGAGTGGTCTCGGTAAAGGACGTTTTTGCTCAATAACTGCGCTCGAGGTCCCTCCTCATCCAAAAGGTCAATATAGGCTTCGCTCGGGGTAAGTTGTGCTCTCGACAAGGTTGCTCTCTCGGCGTATTATGTAGAAACCTGAGTCCTAAGTAATCGTCCAAATATACACCCCAGTCAAGGGTGCATGTGGTGGTGAGCGCGTGTGAGCAGACAGTTAATAAAAAACACATCACTCATAGGAGCGCGAGTGATGGTGGGTTGGTATGAGCAAGCTATTAATCAGTGCATGTCAATCGGCGAAAGCAAGCGAAAGTGCATGAATGTGGAAATCAAATAATGAACCCAGGGTGGGCCAGTGTATGAGAGCATAGCGAATGATATCAAGAAAAAACAGAAGAGCTCAGTTAAATAACAAACCAATTTCTTTTCATTCTCAAAAAGGTGCTTACAGAAAGGGGGTCTCGCCCCGTACATGTTCTAGTCAAAAAGTTGAAAAGTCAAAAAGAAAGTCTTCAGGGCGGGTCGCCAGGTTTTCTCGCTAGAGGAGTCGCTAACTTCGCGGGTGGAAGGGATGGCATCGTCTTCTCGCTGAATATCTGTAACATCCCGACTTTTATTGGGTCACTAGGCCCTAGTGAGCCCAATCAAAGTAGGCCCGTATAGTAGACATAACCCGATGAGGGGTATTGTACCCCGAATTGACTTCTGTCAGTTCCCTTAGACTCGTATGAACAATACGAGAGCAACGAAATTCGTTGCACTTCGATCCGAGGTCGTTTGGAGAAAACGACCATTTTGGGTGTCGTAGCGCGCCACTACCTCATTATTATGAATAGTGACCGTACGAACCCCGAATTGACTTCTGTCAGTTCCGTTAGACTCGTATGGACAATACGAGCGTAACGAAATTCATTGCACTTTGATCTGAGGTCTTTTGGAGAAAACGACCATTTGGGTGTCGTAGCGCGCCACTACCTCATTATTATGAATAGTGACCGTACGAACCCCGAATTGACTTATGTCCGTTCCGTTAGACTCGTATGAACAATACGAGCGCAACGGAATTCGTTGCACTTCGATCCGAGGTCTTTTGGAGAAAACAACCATTTCGGGTGTCGTAGCGCGCCACTACCTTCATTTTTATGAATAGTGACCGTACGAACTCTGAATTGACTTCTGTCAGTTCCGTTAGCCTCGTATGAACAATACAAGCGCAACGGAATTCGTTGCACCTCAATCCAAGGTCGTTTTGAGAAAACGACCATTTTGAGTATCGTTGTGCGCCGCTACCACACTATTGTGGGATAGTGGCCAAACATACTCCGATTGACTTCTGCCAGTTCCATAGACTCGTATGAACGATACAAGTGCAACGGAATTCGTTACGCCTCGATCCGAGGTCGTATGGAGAGTATGCCATTTTAGGACTATGCAGACCACCTCAGTGCAACGCATGAAATGAGAAGCACACAAGCTCGGCATCGGCACCGACAAATTTGAAGGACCCCCCCCCCCCCCCCCCCCCCCCAAACCCCCCCCCCCCCCCCCCCCCCCCCCCCCCCCCCCGCTTGAAACCTATTAAGAAGAGAAAAGAAAGGGGGGAGAGAAGCCCCTCCCCCAAGGGAGGGGGCTGCCCATGAATAGGCAGCCCTTATTGGGGCAAGGGGGCAGGAGAGAGAAGGGGGGGGGGGAGAAAATATCTCCCCCCGCCCATCCCTTCCTTTTATCCACATGGGCTAAAAGGAATGATAGGGGAGGCCACCCCCTCCTCAATATAAGGAGGGGCTCATCCCTCCATGAGTGCCAACCCTCCCCCCAGCTCCTCCTCCTTCTTCCCTGCTGGCTAGCCCATCCAGCCCGCTGTCAGAGCCCTGCCCAACCTTAAACCGCGCCACCTCCTTCCCCACCATGGTCAGCCACCCCTCAACCTCTCGATCTCCACCACCCCTACAGGTAGACGACCTTCCCCTCGTCCTTCCTACTCCCCTAAGCCAGGCCGACCCCCTCCCCATCGCCGGTGCGCTGCCAGCACCACCCCGAGCCTTGTAAGGCTCGGGTGGAGGCTGGCCGTGGAAGCCAAGCCCCCAGCGCCGTGGTGGCGCTGGGGGGGGGGGGGGGGGAAGTAGGTCCCCACTCGGGGGCCTTGGCTCCGACGAAGAGGAGGCGGCCGGGCCGCCGGAGGACGCAGCCTCGGCGGCGTCCGTGGCCCCTTTGCAGGGAACTGGTACCTATCTCAGCAGACCAGGCACATACGAGCTTTCTGCCCACAGGCTAGGGAGACCCGGTTTAGGAGCAGTACAGAGAGCTGCGGAGAGAGAGGACGAGGTGGATGCAGAGGACGTCCGCAGGCAGGAGGGAGCAAGCTAGGCAGGGAGGAGCACACCGCTCGAGGCATACGCATTAGATCTCTAGCACGGTCCTGCACCAGATGTAGTGATAGGTATCTACTTCCAGTAGTTACGATATCCTAGGAGGATGTTATAGTTGTATATATATGTGACCTTTTGTATGGCATGTATAGTCTCTACTCCTGTATATCTGTAAAAAGGTTTTGATCATAGTATGAACATATTATCAGGTTACTTTTTTTAGAAGGTCATCCCGCTAAAATGCTGTTCGATACCGGTGCCACGCATTCCTTCATCGCACAGAACTTCATCGCTGACAAGGGAAACACCGTACGATCATCGGGGATGTCGAAACGAATACGACTCCAGGATGGATCATATATGACGTCCACAGAAAAGTGCTCCTTCCAGGCAACACTAGGAGGCATAGAATTCGAAGTCAACGCAACCATTTTAGCGATAACCGAATTCGACATCATTTTAGGGATGGATTGGTTGGCCGAGCACAGCGCCCAAATCAATTGTTCGACTCGAGAAATCCACCTCCAGAACCCGAATGGGCAATTTATCACACTAGCAGTTATACCCTCTGTCACCCGCATTATCTTAACGTCCGCGCAAACGGTCAAAGCAGTCCGGCGAAAGGACGAGGTGTACCTAATCTACTTCGAGATGGAGGACAAGACGCAAGAACTCGCTATAGTGCCCATAATTAGGGACTTCCCGGACATCTTTCCAGAATCCCTTCCCGGGTTGCCCCTGTACAAACATGAATTCGCCGAGTATTTTCCAAGACCCAGGAGTCTTTTAGAACATTGTGCGGTAACATAGTCCTTGATAGGAAGACTAGAGGCAAAGTGGGGCGAGCAGGGAGGTGGGCCAGCCCCCTGGCACGCCCCAGACCTTGGGGGGCGAGCCGGGAGGGGGCCCAGACCCCTGGCTCGCCCAGACCATTAGAGGGCGAGCCGGGAGGGGGCCCAGCCCCCTGGCTCGCCCCAGACCATTAAGGGGCGAGCCGGGAGGGGGCCCAGCCCCCTGGCTCGCCCCAGACCCTTAGGGGGCGAGCCGGGAGGGGGCCCAGCCCCCTGGCTCACCCCAGACCCTTAGGGGGCGAGCCGGGAGGGGGCCTAGCCCCCTGGATCGCCCCAAAGCCCTTAGGGGGCGAGCCGGGAGGGGGCACCCAGCCCCCTGGCTCACCCCAGATCCCTTAGGGGTGAGCCGGGAGGGGGCCCAGCCCCTGGCTCACCCCATACCCTTAGGGGGCGAGCCGTCAGGGGACTCCAGTCCCCTGGCTCGCCCTAAAGCCCTTAGGGGGCGAGCAGGGAGGGGTGTCAGCCCCTTGTCTCGCCCCAGGACCCTTGGGGTGCGAGCCAGGAGGGGGGCCAGCCCCCTGGCTCGGCCCAGACCCTTGAGGGGCGAGCCGGGAGGGGTGCCAGCCCCCTAGCTCGCCCCAGACCCTTGGGGGGCAAGCCGGGAGGAGGGCCATCCCCCTGGCTCGCCCCAGACCCTTGAGGGGAGAGCCGGGAGGGGGGCCCAGCCCCTGGCTCGCCCCAGACCATTAGGGGGTGAGCCGGGAGGGGGCCAGGCCCCTGGCTCGCCCTAGAGCCCTTAGGTGGCGAGCCGGGAGAGGGCTAGGCCCCTGGCTCGCCCCAGAGCCCTTAGGGGCGAGCCGGGAGGGGGCTAGGCCCCTGGCTCATGCCAGAGCCCTTAAGGGGCGAGCCGGGAGAGGGTCAGGCCCTTGGCTCGCCCCAGAGCCCTTATAGGGTGAGCCGGGAGGGGCTAGGCCCCTGGCTCGCCCCAGAGCCCTTAGGGGGCGAGCCGAGAGAGGGATAGGCCCCTGGCTTGCCCCAGAGCCCTTAGGGGGCGAGCCGGGAGGGGGCTAGGCCCTGGATCGCCCCAGAGCCCTTAGTGGGCGAGCTGGGAGAGGGCCAGGCCCCTGGCTCGCCCAGAGCCCTTAGGGGGCGAGCCAGGATGGGTCTAGACCCATGGCTCGCCCCAGAGCACTTAGGGGTGCGAGCAGGGAGGGGGGACAGCCCCCTGGCTTGCCCAGAGCCCTTAGGGGGCGAGCAGGGAGGGGGGCCAGCCCCCTGTCCCACCCCATCTCCGAGGTAGGAGGCGGTCTGCATTAGCATCTTAGAACAGCGGGACTTGGCTATCCGCAGCCACTTCCGGGGGTATGTTGGTATTTTCAGGGACCGGTTTTTGGTTATTCGCAGCAAAACTTCCAAAATCCTATAAATAGGGCCAAGGGGCACCATTTGGAGGGCAAGCTTATTCTAGGATAACTCTCTCTCTCTGTCCCTCCCCTCCCCAAGTCTCTCTAGGGGGGTGAGGAGAGCCTCCAGTGGTGCCCAAGCTTAGTAGTGGCTTGGGAGGGGAAGTTCCTAAGGGGCTTCCGGGTGTGTGGCGGGACCTCCGCACTAAGACCTTGGTCCAGTCCATAGTTCCTCAACCTTCAACCTAGAGCTCTCCCTTGGGAGGAGTAAGGGTTGGTCGCCCCTTATCTCGGTGAGGGCTCCGAACTCCACAGAGACCGAGAAATCGGTTTCAACATTATGGTGCGGTGAGCGTGGAGTGTGACCGATTCAAGAAACTCTCAAGATGAGCTCCATGGACGGAGGTGGAGGAAGATCCGACCCAGGTCACTCGCAACCCCCGGTGGCTGGAGGGACGTTGGAGATGTTCAAAAATCTCAAGCGGGAGGTCATGCAGACCTTGCAGGTAGCTTTTGCCACGATAAGCGAAGGCAGGAGAGAAAGTGGTCCGGAGGCCTCACCTCAGCAGGCGGGCGAGAGCATACTCGGCCAGGCATCCGGGAAAGAGGTGCCGGAAGGGGGCGAGTGGGGAAGTCCTCGACCCCCACTCGCCGAGACCCAAGTGGGCGAGTGGGGAGGTCCTCGACCCCCACTCGCCGAGACCCAAGTGGACGAGTGGGGAGGTCCTCGACCCCCACTCGCCGATACCCAAGTGGTCGAGTGGGGAGGTCCTCGACCCCCACTCGCCGAGACCCAAGTGGGCGAGTGGGGAGGTCCTCGACCCCCACTCGCCGAGCCCCAAGGGGGCGAGTGGGGAGGTGTCAAACCCCGTCTCGCCCAGCTCTAAAGGGGGGCGAGCATAGGAAGTCCTTTGTGTGAGTTGATCCTCTCGGCCCCGGTTCCAGAGGGGTTCGGGAGGTTGGAGATGTCTCACTACTCCGGCAAGGATGACCCCGTCCTGCACCTTCAGTGGTTTGAGGACATGGTCTCCATCAGGCCCGTGACAGACTCTTTCAAGTGTCGACTCTTCGCGACAACTTTGAAGGAGAAGGCTAGAGATTGGTTCCACCAACTCCCTGCGGGATCCGTCTGTGCCTTCGAAGACTTACGCCGAGTCTTCCTGCTACGCTTCTCGACGTCAAGGAAGAGGAAGAAAGATGCCGAAACACTTTTCAAGATCAAGCAAGAGCTGGGGGAGTTGCTGGCTCACTATTTGGAGCGGTTCAGGGAGGAGGTTCTCCACATCCAAGAAGTGCCCGGGTACACCCTCAAGCTTGCCTTGACATTGGGGCTGCGGGAGGGATTCTTCAAGATGGACCTCAAGAGGAGAGCTCCTTTGTCCTTTGAGGAGTTGATGGAAAGGGTTGCAGAAGAAGTTGAGAGTGAGGAGGCCAACCCGGAGTTAGGGAGAAGGTTGGCCAAGCTGAGTGAGCCGGAGGGGCCCCCAAGAGGAAGTTCGACCAAGAGGAAGACAACTTCCAGGAAGAAGAGTCCGACCCCCCAGGGTGGAGGCAGGGACCGAAGGCACCCTCTCCACCACCTCAGCAAACCATGACAATCGGTTGGGGGAGAAGGAGGAGAGCCAGGAAGGCTGGAAGAAGAGGAAAAAAGAAGGGGTATGGTTGAGTTACCTTACTGTGACTTCCACGATGAGGAGGGTCACGCGGCGTCCGCCTGCCCTGAATTCTTGGAACTAAGGGAGGCGGGGGGTCCGAGAAAGCAACAACAACAACCAGAAGAGTTCGAGGAAGACCAGACTTGGGAGTAGGAGACCAAGTTTTAGTTTTCTGGCTTATCTTTTTCTTTGAGCCCATGTAGTATGATGGTCTACGTTCAGACTTAGTTTTTCTTGCATGTAATATGACAATCAAAGTTATGAAAGTTTTTCAGGTACTTAACCCCGATGCTGGCCCGCTGACTAGGCTCCCATCAAGCTGGCAGGGCCGGGAACCGCTTGGTGGCCGAATGTTTCAAAGGTACCTAGCCCCGATGTTGACCCGCTGACCAGACTCCCATCAAGCTGGCAGGGCCGGGAACCGCTCGGTGGCCGAATGTTTCAAAGGTACCTTGCCCCGATGCTGGCCTGCTGACCAAGCTCCCATCAATCTAGAAGGGCCGGGAACCGCTCGGTGGCCGAATGTTTCAAAGGTACCTAGTGTTGAAATTGTTGAACTGAAGTGGAAGGGAGTCCGTCCGGTCTGAAGGCTGGAGACTGCAGAAAATGCGCGGTCTGCACTGGTGCTCTGGCGATTTGGTTATGCGATCTCTCCCTACTGTTCTGGCGATCTGCTTTGATCGGCTAGTTTGCTTCTTGGTTTGGTCGTTGGTTCTGGCGACCTGTTGCGAGTTCTTCCGGTCTTGTTCTGGGCGGCCTGTTCTTGGTTGTCCGCAGTGACCGGGCGGCTTGTTTGGGCTGTTCTGGCGACTTGGTTCAAGTAAGCCAGATGTTTGTCCCTGCGTAGGCGATCTCAGGGAGGGTGGTCGCTGTGTCTGCGCGGCTTTGTGCGCGGATTGCTGATGTCTCGCTGACTTGGGATGGATCTTGTCCAAGTGTTGTGTCCGCGCAGCTTGTGCGCGGACTGCTTCTGTCTTGCTGACTTGGGCTGGATCTTGTCCAAGTGTTGTGTCCGCGCAGCTTTGTGCGCGGACTGCTGCTGTCTTGCGGACTTGTGCTGGATCTCGTCCAAGTGCTGTGTCCGCGCGGTCTGTCTTATGATACCGCTCGCGATCTGACGGGTGGTGACTGTATCCCGGTTTGTGCGGTGTCGATATCTGTCCACCCGCATATAAATAGGGGTGCATGGCCCGTCATTCCTAACAAGAACTGTAAGAACAAGAGCTCGGATTGTTTTCTTGTGGCCTCAAGTTTGAAGTCGTGCGGTCTCGGAAGTGAGCTAACCGGTTGTTGTGTTCGCAGGTTTGAGGTCAGCAGGTTGCGGTCTCCTTCCTTGGTGATTTCCGGCGGCTTGAATAAACAGTTCGTCTGCGGTCTATCAGCGAACTAGTTTATTGTGTTCTTGTGCTGTTCGCAGCGGACTCAGTGATCAGGCGACCTTCAGCGGTTAGGCGGTCTGAGTTGCGGTCTGGCGACAGCTTCAGTTCCTTGTTCCAATAAGCTTCAGTTCATGCGGTCTGGGATTGCGGTCTGGCAGTGCAGCTTGTCTACTTCTGTTCGCGCGGTCTCAAGGTGTTTCTGCGGTCTGGCTGTGCAAGCGATCTGGGAGTACAGCAGAGCAAGCCGGGCGGCCTGAGCCTTGTTGTGGTCCGTGTGGTCTCTGCTTTGGCAGACCGCCAGTTTCAGTTTTGGTGTGTTTGTTCTTCTCATCTCTGTGATTCTTATGAATCATGTCTCGCCATGTATACCTCGCATTATAAAGCAGTTCTGTTTCAATAAAGATTTCTTGTGTTGCTGTTTTGGCATTGTGGTTGTTTGTCTATAACTCTTGTTGATACAACTCCTGCTTACTCCTAAACGTTCTTTCAAAAATTTTAACTTGGTATCAGATGTAGGTTTATAGAGTGGATAAGCAGTGATCAACTAGAGTTGCCATCGTCTTTGTGAAGAAGAGACCACATAGATTGCCATGGAAGGTCGATAAGCAAGAGGTCTTGGTATTGAACTCCTCACATCGACTAACTTTAAAAAGTGGAAGTCATGTATGGAGAGTTACTTGCTTGGCGAGGATCTATGGGAGGTAGTTGGCGGAGAAGACACACAAGAGGTGTTTCTAGCAGGAGATAATATGGCAGAGGTGAGACTTTGGAGGAGGACGAATGCTAAGGCAGAGTTCACTCTCAAAAGGGCTATCTCACCGGAGCTGTTTGATCACATCATCGGATGTAAATCTGCTGCTGAGATTTGGACATCCTTGGATGGATTGTTCAATAAGAAGAATGTAGCGAGGCTACAGTATCTTGAAAATGAGTTGGTGAAAGCCTCTCAAGGTGATCTTTCTGTTTCTACCTTCTTCCTCAAGATGAAGAACCTCACGGCAGAGATTTCTGCATTGGACCCTGATGAGCCAATCTCTGAGGCAAAACTGAAGAGGCATATCATCCGCGGGTTGCGGAAGGAGTATCTTGCCTTTGTGACTTCAGTTCAGGGTTGGGCAAATCAGCCATCGTTGTTGGAGCTGGAGAACTGATGCGATGTTCGGCAAGTGAACCGGTCGCGCAAGTAATAAATGTTGGGAATAGGATCCCCGAGTGTCGGTCTCTTGAGGAATGCAGGTTGGGTGAACGAATCACGTTGTGTGACAATTATTACACAAGCGAAAACAAACACAGACAGTGGGGTTTTGATTTGGTTTCCTACTATTAACAACAATAAAAGAAATGCGGGTCGAAATCACCGCTTCGCAAGGTGAGATGGGTGCAGCGGCTACGATGCCGAGCTTCGTGAGGCGGATGGACGGTATGCAGCGGATGAAGTGATTACTAGTGTGGAGAGTGAGGGTCGCAAACACCTCTTCACAAATCGCCGTTAACTCTTGCTAATGCGAATCGAACACGATGAGTGCGTGAGTGAGTGAGTGGAGGTAAGACGTATCACAAACAAATACTGAAGAACAGAGAAGAAACAACCATTGCATTTACACTAAACATCATGATATTCAAGTTTAAATGATTCAACGAAATACAACAAAGCGGGGAGGAAGAAATCAACCAATGGACGAAGACTACGGCCGTTCACGGCCAGAATGGTAGTTTTGTCAAGCTACCTCCGGACTCGGGCGGACTGTGCTTTCGGCGTTGAGAGACTGTCACGACCTCTCCACGTGCTTCCGTCGTCTTCTACCTCAGGATGACTATTCTTTTCACCGGACAGAACTGGAGATGGCTTGCTTGAGTGCTTGCGGAGGGTGGAGAATGCTCCCGGACGATGGAGGATTGCTTAGAATGGCTGGAGATGACTTCCCCTTGCGGAGAAGATGAGGTGGAGGTGGCTGGAAGTGGAAAACGGTGGCGTACGGACTGTAAATCGCGCTCCCGAAACCCCCGTTATCCCTAATCTGCGGATCAGGAACTTATATAGGCGCTGGAATAAACAGTGCGCACGATCAGTGGCGCACGACCAGTGGTCGTGCGCACTATAGTTCTGTGATCGTGCGCCTGCCTGGGTGAAGCCTACAAAGTAAGAAATTTATAAAATACCATGTTCGCACGACCAGTGGCGCACGACCGGTGGTCGTGCGCATTATCATAGGCGGTCGTGCGCACTGTCCGAAACAGAACTCATAAAATTGATGTTAAGTGCGCACGAACAGTGGCGCACGACTGGTGGTCGTGCACACTATCGTAGGTGGTCGTGCACACTATCGTAGGTGGTCGTGCGCACTACCTGAGACAGAACTCGAAAAATAGGGTTAAGTGCACACGATCAGCGGCGCACGACCAGTGGTCGTGCGCAATAGAACCAGTGATCGTGCGCAGTATACCTGTACAGAATTGTACAGGGAACACATGCACGACTCCTGTTCCAGCACAACCACGAATCCAGCCACTGAAAGTAGCACTTAACAATGTATGAAAACTACTAGAGATGCAGAACATGAAATAACACCAAAAACGGGCCTAGAGGTGCACTTAGCATGGAGTATCAAATATGAGTGAAAACATGTCTAAAGTGAAGTGCATAGACTAGAAAATCGGCCCAGATGAGTCCATAAATGTGTATATATTTGGGACTCATCACACCCCCAGACTTAACTGTTTGCGCGTCCCGAGCAAACGAATTCGGTGGAGTGTGAAAATTGTAGTTAACAAAGGAAATTACACAAAGGAGTACGGTGCGAAGTAACAAACGCATGCAAATAGAAATTTAGTAAAAAGAGATTCTAACTATACTAATTAATTTACAAAAGTATTAGAGCGTAAGGAAAGATTTATCAATACTCAGTTGGTGAACTGTGAAGAACTTGATCGATCATGCCCGATGTGAAAGTAACAAGCCACTAAGGAGGGTGTTGCACAAGATTGGGGTTCAGGAATAACTCCGCTGAAATCCATCAACGTCGTGAACCATAAGCTTGCTCGGTCACACTCTCTCCACGGCGCTAGCAAACTCACGAGATAAATCAGTAGGGCTTTAGGATCATATTGGGGCTTAGGTTGCGGTATGATATTCGAAGATAAAGACGAAGGCTACGCAACCCAAATGAGTCAACGGAACGCTGCACCAAACAAAACCAAGAACAAAGCTCGTGTGACACACCCCCAGACTTATCATGAAAACTAGGTGTGCACACGGCCTACTTCACAAATACCAACAGATTTTCTATTGCGCTTGGGAGGATATCTTTTCAATACAATTTTTTTAGAATTTAATTTCAATAACATATTTTTCTTCTTTTTTCTTATCCTCCAGTTGGTTCATATTCAGCAAATAAACTTATTTTTCATTCACATCACAGAGATTCCAAACATCACACCAAATCAAGAACATGAGTGCAGTTAAACAGCAATTTGGTTGCGAAAGTAGGATAAGCTTTTAGGATTTGGTGAATGGAAGAGGAGCTGAAACAAAGAAGTGGTAGGCGCAAATGTTGGCTTGCAAAGGTGAGCGAATAGGATAGGGGAAGACAAAGCTCAAACTAGCCAAAAGGTGGCCTACATCACTTTTAACTCGAAGAATCGCACGAACCCATGCTTCAAGAGTCGTTTGGGGCAAGTTCTTAGCCCACGAGAAAGGTAAACCTTCCTCCCGACTCGAGCAACACACAACTAGTGCTCATATACACACAACACCGGGTTATCGCCAATTCCGTTCACATTCACCATTTGAGTATAACAAATCTAAAACTACGCAAAAATACTAATCATAAATTAAACACATAGAAATAATCTAGTTTTACTCAAATTCTACTATAGCATGCGGATGCGACTAGAACACTGCGCGAGTCAACATCGCACTCCAATTAGTAATTCCTAAGCTAACACCCTAATTCACATTCCAAGCCAAAATAATTTATTCGGAGATGAAACAATCAGGTAAGTGCGCGCTAATGTGGGTGAAGTGGTGTATGAAGCATGGAATAATGACGATGGCAACGAAAAATTTAAACAATCTTCTAGCATGCGGAGCAACTCGTGCGCAAAGTGGATAACAACGTGCTCTCCCCCAGATTTAATCTAAACATTGCATCACAAGAACTGAAAGCTGGGGGGGGGGGGGAGAAGTGTTACCCAATGCTCAGAATTGAGCATACCAGACGATTGGCGTTAATTTTCATGAGCAATCCACAGCTTTCGCCATCGCAAAGAACAAAGCTCGCCTGCAAACGACACAACTAAAAGCGGCAAAAAATATATATAAAAACTGAATTGAAACATGTTAGAAAAACAGAAATCAGCAAATCTGGGTTGTCTCCCAGCAGCGCTTTTTATTTTATGTCCTTAAGCTGGACCAAATACCTGTATTATAATTGTTTATAGAGTGCAGAAATTAAATAAAAAGTGCATGAAAAAGAGAGTTTCACAAAATATGAGATAAAAAGAAAATCAGTTGTAGGCGCTTTTATGGTGCCCGTCTCCCAATGTCACCAGCTGACACTCCTTGTTTATAATGGCGCCATCGTATAACTTCAGTCGATGCCCATTCACCTTAAATTTGTCTCCCTTATCCCCTGATATTTCGATGGCACCAAAGGGAGAGACATCGGTCACTGAGAAAAGACCGCTCCACCTCGATTTTAACTTTCCTGGAAAGAGGCGGAGACGGGAGTTGTAAAGCAGCACTTGGTCCCCAATTTTGAACTCCTTCGGGATGATGTGTCGATCATGCCATTTTTTTGTTTTCTCTTTGTAGATGCGAGCGTTTTCATAAGCGAAATGGCAGAGCTCTTCTAATTCGTTGAGTTGGGAACGACGCACCTCGGTCGCGGCTCCAATGTCCATGTTCAACAGTTTGGTTGCCCATAATGCTTTATGCTCCAGCTCCACAGGGAGGTGGCATGCCTTGCCATAGACTAGTTGAAACAGAGTCATGCCGATAGGTGTTTTGAAAGCGGTCCGGTAAGCCCATAATGCGTCGTCGACCTTTTTAGACCACTCCTTCCTATTTGAATGTATCGATTTCTCGATTATACGCTTGAGCTCGCGGTTGGATACTTCTACTTGTCCACATGTTTGGGGGTGGTACGCTAATGAAATCTTATGATGGACCCCAAATTTTTTCATGAGCTGCACAAACTACTTATTACAAAAATGACTTCCGCCGTCGCTGATAATAGTTCTCGGCGTTCCAAACCTGGAGAAGATATTCTTGTGGATAAAGTGTAGCACTGTGCTGGTGTCATTCGTGGCAACCGCCTCGGCTTCCACCCATTTTGAGACATAGTCAACTGCCACAATGATATAATGCTTACCATGAGACATGGGGAAAGGACCCATAAAGTCTATCCCCCAGACAACAAATGGTTCGCAAACCAGCATGTTATTGAGGGGCATCTTGTCATGCCGGGAGATATTTCCGGTCCTTTGGCATTCGTCACACTTGGTGACATAGGCATGGGCGTCCTTGAAGAGGGTCGGCCAAAATAATCCGCATTGCAAAAAATTTCGTGCTGTTCGAACGGCCCCGAAATGCCCGCCAGCTTCTCTGTCATGGCAGTGTTGCAGTACAGACTGAAACTCGGCTTCAGGAACGCAGCGCCTGATAATCCCATTGCTGCATGTGTGGAATAAGAGCGGGTCTTCCCAAAAATAGTATTTTGAGTCAGAGGCAAGCTTCCGTCTTTGCTGAGGGGACAGATTCGGAGAGAAGGTTTTACAAGCTAAGTAGTTAGCGATGTCAGCGTACCATGGGGCAATTGGAGGGGGCGTAGTGATTGTGAATAATTTTTCGTCCGGAAAATAATCGTTCGTTTCCTCCACACAGCTGTTGGGAGTGTCGTACTCCAAACGCGAAAGATGATCAGCTATCACGTTCTCCACCCCTTTCTTGTCTTTGATTTCCAAATTATATTCCTGCAAAAGTAAAATCCAATGAATCAGACGCGATTTGGATTCTTTTTTGCTGAAAAGATACCTGAGTGCAGCGTGGTCCGTGTACACGATTACTTCGGAAAGCACCAAGTATGAGTGAAATTTTTCAAAGGCGAAGACCACGGCTAGCATTTCTTTCTCCGTGGTGGTATAGTTTGCTTGCGCGCTGTTAAGAGTTCGACTGGCATACGCAATGGTGTGAAAAATCTTGTCTTTCGTTTGACCGAGTACAGCACCCACGACCACATCACTTGCGTCACACATGATAATAAAGGGTAAATTCCAGTCGGGTGCCACCAAAATTGGAGCCGAGATGAGTTGTCCCCGTAAAGTTTCAAAGGCCTGCATGCATGCATCGTCGAAGTGGAAGGGGACGTCCTTAACAAGCAAGCGAGATAAAGGCTTTGAAATTGATGAAAAGTCCTTAATAAACCTTTGATAGAATCCCACATGACCAAGAAAACTTTGGATACCTTTCACTGACGTAGGTGGAGGGAGGTTTCTGATAACACTTACCTTCGCTTGATCCACCTAGAGCCCTTGGCAGGAAACCTAATGCCCCAACACAATTCCTTCGCGCACCATAAAGTGGCATTTCTCCCAGTTCAAGACAAGATTGGTGTCCTCACACTGCTTCAAAGTCTTGGCCAAATTCGCGAGGCAAGTATCGAAGCTGCTGCCAAATAAAGTAAAGTCATCCATGAAAACTTCGAGGAAGTCTCCCACCATGTCAGCGAAAATAGCGAGCATACAGTGCTAGAAAGTTGCAGGGGCAATGCACAGTCTGAATGGCATTCTCTTGAATGCGAAGGTACCAGAAGGACATGTAAATGTTGTTTTGTCTTGATCAGACGGGTCTATTAAGATTTGATTGTAACCTGAGTACCCATCCAAGAAATAGTAGTAGTCCTGCCCCGCTAACTTTTCTAACATCTGGTCAATGAAGGGGAGTGGGAAATGGTCCTTGCGTGTAGCATCATTCAGCTTGCGGTAATCGATGCAGACTCTCCACCCGGTGATCATTCAGGTAGGTAGCAACTCGTTCTTTTCATTGGCAACAACGGTGATCCCTCCCTTTTTCGGTACCACCTGAACTGGGCTGACCCATTTGCTATCGCTGATTGGGTAAATGATGCCAGCGTCTAAGAGCTTTATCACTTCTGCCTTCACTACATATTGCATTTTCGGGTTCAAACGCCTTTGGGGCTATGCTGTGGGTTTGTACTGATCTTCAAGGAGGATCTTATGCATGCAGACCGTGGGGCTGATTCCCTTAATGTATGCAAGAGAGCGTCCGAAGACTTTATGGTAACTTCTCAGCACACCCACCAATGCGGTTTCATTGGCGGCGTAAAGAGCTGCGGAAATAATCACTGGATGCGTGGCATTTTCTCCAAGAAAAACGTACTTTAGAGAATCCGGTAGTTGTTTGAGAGCCGGATAAATGTTTGGATCAGCAGAATCACTGGATGGCTCTCTGATTGAATGCGAAACATTGGGATGGTTCGAATGTGCACCGTCATTGCCCACGTCCTCGTGCCGCCAACACATCTCGCTGTCATCCAAACCCGCATCGATCTGGCCATCGAATTCTTCAAGCGGCTCTGCCGGTTCGCATTCCGTGATTTCGAAGAGTTGCGACGGGTTGTGGACGTTGAAGGATATAGCGTCCTCCCCCAATCTGAGCGTGAGCTCCCCCTGCTCCACATTAATGATAGCACGAGCTGTAGCGAGAAAGGGCCACCCCAAAATAATGGGTACTTTAGTATCAACCTTCATGTCGAGGATGACAAAATCGGCTGGAAAAGCGAGACCGTTTACTACTATTGTGAGGTCCTCGATAATTCCTGATGGTTTTTTTGATCGACCGATCAGCTAGCTGTAGCATTACCTGCGTGGGCTTCAAGGTCCCTGCACCTAGTTCACGAAAGATAGAGAGCGACATCAAGTTGATTGATGCTCCCAAATCACAGAGTGCCTGGCTGAAACAGTGATGACCGATCCTGCAAGGAATAGTAAAGCTGCCCGGATCTTTGCACTTCGTGGGCATATTGGAGATGATGGCGGAGCACTCCTCAGTGAGATCGATAGTCTTGAGATCCTCCAACAGTTTCCGCTTCGAAATCAAGTCTTTCAAGAACTTGGAGTAGCCCGGTATTTGAGAAATGGCTTCAATCAGTGGGATGCTCACTTGCACTCCTTTCATTATTTCCAAGAATTTGCGGAATTGCTTCTCGGATTTCTCATTTCGTAACCTGTGGGGGAATGGGGGTGAACAACACTTCTCGAGGGTTGTGCCTCGCTCACGGGGTCCGGCTCAATATGAATCTGAGTCTGCTTCTCGGCCATGTCTGCATTGCACTTGTCAGTGGAGCTCACAGTTGGTTCCTGTTGAGGAAGATTGTCAACACCTCTACTGCTTCTCAATCGCATGGTATTCACAGACTCCGGATGCTGACTTGCAAGCCCAGAAACGACATTGGTAAGAGTCTCTATAGTAGAGTGAAGCTGTTGAATTGCTGCTGTATGGTCATTCATTTTATTCAGCATCCCGACCACCAAGGTTGCTAACTGTTCCGTTTGCCCTGACGGCATATGATCCGCTGCTCCGTTGAATGTCACTGCATTAACTTCAGCGGTACTGGGGGAAAGAATGACATGACTCCAGTGCTGGCTGGTGTGAACTATATTCACGACCACTTCCCACGCGTCCTTCCCCGATTTATTAAACAGGGACCCTCCGGCTGCCATATCGAATAACAGACAGAATTTGTCCAGCACGCCGAAATAAAAAATCTGAATCAAAGAGACTTCTGATAGGTCTTCACGGTAGCATCCCCTATGCAGGGATTGAAAACGCTCAGAAGCATCCACTAACGTCTCCTCCTTTCCCTGACCGAAGGTTATGAGTTCCCTGTACTTGTCCAAAATTCGGGTACGGTGTTGAAACTCATGCAAAAATCTCCTTTCGAGCTGCTTCCATGTGGTCGCCTCTCTTTTCCGGATATCCCAGTACCAACTTTTGGCTTTATTATGTAGGGAATATGAGAATGCCAGGATCTTTTGCAGGTCATTTTCAACTCCACTGAATATACATGTATAATAAATTTCTAAGAAGTCCTGCACGTGTTGTACCGCATCTTCATGCTTATTCCCACTGAACTTGCAATTCCCAGTCATATACTCAATGATGTCGGAGGAAATCCCGAAGACGTGATCATTCCTTTGTGCTTGAACCTTTAAATCATTTAAACTTCCTTGATAGATGTATTCCTGAATGGAGGACATGCTAGGAATACTTGAAACCCACAAGATTAGTGCACGATGGGACGAACGAAGGTAATTAGTGTGCGTATCAAAAAGAAACAAAGACAACAGAGGTAAACAAAGAGAAATAATAAAAGAGAATAGTTCCGCGTGCAACGATTCTTCACGCAGACGAATTCATCACGTCTGCATTCCCCGGCAACGATGCCAAAAACTTGATGCGATGTTCAGCAAGTGCACCGGTCGCGCAAGTAATAAATGTTGGGAATAGGATCCCCGAGTGTCGGTCTCTTGAGGAATGCAGGTTGGGTGAACGAATCACGTTGTGTGATAATTATTACACAAGCGAAAACAAACACAGACAGTGGGGTTTTGATTTGGTTTCCTACTGTTAACAACAATAAAAGAAATGCGGGTCGAAATCACCGCTTCGCAAGGTGAGATGGGTGCAGCGGCCGCGATGCTGAGCTTCGTGAGGCGGATGGACGGTATGCAGCGAATGAAGTGATTACTAGTGTGGAGAGTGAGGGTCGCAAACACCTCTTCATAAATCGCTGTTAACTCTTGCTAACGCGAATCGAACACGATGAGTGCGTGAGTGAGTGAGTGGAGGTAAGACGTATCACAAACAAATACTGAAGAACAGAGAAGAAACAACCATTGCATTTACACTAAACATCATGATATTCAAGTTTAAATGATTCAACGAAATACAACAAAGGGGGGAGGAAGAAATCAACCAATGGACGAAGACTATCGACCGTTCATGGCCGGAATGGTAGTTTGTCAAGCTACCTCCGGACTCGGATGGACTGTGCTTCCGGCGTTGAGAGACTGTCATGACCTCTCCACGTGCTTCCGTCGTCTTCTACCTCAGGATGACTATTCTTTTCACCGGACAGAACTGGAGATTGCTTGCTTGAGTGCTTGCGGAGGGTGGAGAATGCTCTCGGACGATGGAGGATTGCTTAGAATGGCTGGAGATGACTTCCCCTTGCGGAGAAGATGAGGTGGAGGTGGTTGGAAGTGGAAAACGGCGGCGTACGGAATGTAAATCGCGCTCCCGAAACCCCCGTTATCCCTAATCTGCGGATCAGGAACTTATATAGGCGCTGGAATAAATAGTGCGCACGATCAGTGGCGCACGACCAGTGGTCGTGCGCACTATAGTTCTGTGATCGTGCGCCTGCCTGGGTGAAGCCTGCAAAGTAAGAAATTTATAAAATACCATGTTCGCACGACCAGTGGCGCACGACCGGTGGTCGTGCGCACTATCGTAGGCGGTCGTGCGCACTGTCCGAAACAGAACTCATAAAATTGATGTTAAGTGCGCACGAACAGTGGCGCGTGCGCACTATCGTAGGTGGTCGTGCGCACTACCCGAGACAGAACTCGAAAAATAGGGTTAAGTGCACACGATCAGCAGCGCACGACCAGTGGTCATGCGCAATAGAACCAGTGATCGTGCGCAGTATACCTATACAAAATTGTACAGGGAACACCTGCACGACTCCTGTTCCAGCACAACAACGAATCCATCCACTGAAAGTGGCACTTAACAATGCATGAAAACTACTAGAGATGCAGAACATGAAATAACACCAAAAACGAGCCTAGAGGTGCACTTAGCATGGAGTATCAAATATGAGTGAAAACATGTCTAAAGTGAAGTGCATAGACTAGAAAATCGGCCCAGATGAGTCCATAAATGTGTATATATTTGGGACTCATCAAGAACCTTCTTGCTTCGCAAGAAAGTTTAGCAAGACAGATGGCGGGGGTTTCTATCTCCGGGGGAGAAAGTGATGTGATGTTCTCTGGGAAGAAGAAGAAGAAATTGGAGAAGAAGAAGCCGGGTCATGATGGACCCTACACTTCAGGTCAGCAAGATAGGGGCTAAAATCCTATGTCTGATGGGAAGAAGAAAGGAGAGGGACCGAGGTGCTTTAGATGCAATAAGACCGGGCACTTCAAGAAGATTGCCGGGTAAATCTTCAGCCGGGACATGTAGTGGAGAAAGAGATGCCAAAGTCTGGTGAAGTTGTATGGGGAGGAGCTTTTGTGTCTAATATAACGGCAATGCCCGTTAAGGCCTTGGCTTCCATCAACTATGATGAGGACTGGATTGTTGATTCAGGGTGTGGGCATCACCTCACCGGGGATGGATCAAAGTTCTCTTCTTTGGCGCCTTACTCAGGTAACAATGCTATCATTACGGCTGATAATTCTATTCATCCAGTAGAGCATGAAGGAGTCATCTCTCTGAGCAGTGATATGGGTCCACTCACATTGAGGAGTGTTTATCACGTGCCTGGTATGAAGAAAAATCTCTTCTCTGTGACCAATGCGGTCGATGTCGGTTATCACGTTCTCTTTGGCCCAACATAAGCGAAGTTTCTCAAAACTCAACCGGAGATAAATGGAGATGTTATTCATGTCGGCAAGCGGGTGAAGGACTTGTTCGTTTTATCGGCAAGTACCTATGTTGATAAGATGAGGACCAATGATGGCGCGGTCATCTGGCATGAAAGTTTGGGGCATGTAGGCATGGACAAATTGAAGGCTATGGCGGTAAGGGGCCTTTGTCAATGGCTTGTTGATGAGTCCTGATCATATACACTTTTATGGACTCATCTGGGCCGTTTTTCTAGTCATTTCACCGCACTTTAGCCCTGTTATAGTTCATATTGATCAATCCATGCTAGGTGCACATCTAGGCCCACTTTGGTGTGATTTTCGTGCTTATTGTCATTAGTAGTATTCATGTGCTGTCAAGTGCCACTTTCAGTGGCTAGATTTGTGGTTGTGCCTGGAATAGGAGTCGTGCGAGTGTTCCCGGTGCAATTCTGCACAGGAACACTGCGCACGATCACCGGTTCTATTGCGCACGACCACTGGTCGTGCGCCACTGATCGTGTGCACTTGACCCTTTTTTTATGAGTTCTGTTTGGTGCAGTGCGCACGACCATCAATGCCAGCGCGCACGACCACCGGTCGTGCGCCACTGCTCGTGCACATTTGCCATTAAATTTCTGAGTTCTGTTTGCTGTAGTGCGCACGACCATCAACTCCAGTGCGCACGACCACCGGTCGTGCGCCACTGGTCGTGCGAACATGTTATTTTATAATTTCTGTCTTTGCAGGTTCCGTCCAGGCAGAGCGCACGATCACAGGATTCTAGTGCGCACGACCACTGGTCGTGCGCCAATGACCGTGCGCACTGTTTAATTCCAGCGCCTATAAAATCCCCTGCTCGCGATTTTAGGTTATTATCTCGATTTCCTGCCGCCGTTCTCTCGCTCCAGGCTCCGATTTCGCCCCTCCACCGTCGCCCACCATATGGAGGTGCTCCGGGCTTGCTCTTCACGCCAATCTTGAGCCGGAGTTTCCTCTCGGCCTCCTCCTTCATCCAAGAGCTCCAAAGGAAGACCTAGCCGCCATTACCATCAAGCAAGAGGAAGTTTGCAACCTCTACCGGATCGTGACACGAAGAAGACGGGTCCATTGGAGAGTCGTGACAGCTCTCTCTACCCCGGACGTAGTTGCGGACCGAGCTTGGACGCGGATTGACAACCCGGCGATTCCAACCGTGAATCTCCAACGAGCCTTCGGATTCGGTCCATTTCTTGCCTTGTTCTCTTCTTATTGATGTATGTATGTAGTTAGATCTATGTATTAAGATGAAGTAGCACTTAAACTTGCTTTTATTTCTATATATTTCATGTCTATGTGAAATACCCTTTTTGTTTATTTGTGTGCTTGAGGAGCGCCCCATTCCATTTTCCACTCCACCACCGTGTCCGGTGCCGCCCTAGCAATTGCTAGTGGCGTGCTTGTCGAAGAGGTGCTTGCGACCCTCATTCCGCTAGCCTACTCATCCACCCGCCTACCGAAGCGTGGCATAGCGGCCCGTGTATTCCATCCCGCCTAACGAAGCAGCGCGCTCAAGGCCTGCATAGTTCGATCCGCTAGCCTTCTCGTCCACCCGCCTACCGAAGCGTGGCATAGCGGCCCGTGTATTCCATCCCACCTAACGAAGCAGCGCACTCAAGGCCTGCATAGTTCGATCCGCTAGCCTTCTCGTCCACCCGCCTACCGAAGCGTGGCATCGCGGCCCGTATTCCATCCCGCCTAACGAAGCAGTGCGCTCAAGGCCTGCACAGTTCGATTCCGCTTGCCTACTCGTCCATCCGCCCTTTCGACGCAGCGCGCTCAAGGCCTGCCTAGTCTCCATCCCGCCAAGCGAAGCATTGCATAGCGGCATTGCATAGGAGTAGTTGTAGCTTTTTCTCTTTATTTTCCACAAACCAAATCAACCCCCGTGTCCGCAATTCATCCGACCCATAGGACTTCGATCTCAAGTCCTTCCTCGAACGTTAACTCCACCTTACTGTGTTCCTTGAGAGATTCGATACTCGGGGATTACTCCTCGTTTTATATTACTTGAACGATCGGTACACTGCCGTTTCGTGTCGCAGTCGAGCTACCGCCTATAGCGGTGTGTGAGATTTGCGCCATCAAGTTTTTGGCGCCGTTGCCGGGGAACACAGTCGTGTGAGTTTTCTTGAGAGGGAGACAAGAGATAGAGGTTTTTTCTTTGTGAATAGCCGCATTATTATTTTTGTTTGCCTTTTAATCTTCTGTTGTTTGTTTTTTTATTTCTTTCCCCCCTATTTTGGAGTTTTAGGCAAGTTTTATTCAAGGAGTTTTTTTTTTTAGTTGTGTAGATTCCCTTGCAAAGAATTTCAGTTTCATTGTATCTGCTCTTTTATTGATAATGTCGTCATGGGATATTTCACCTAGCTTTAATGACAAGATGGTTTATTATTTGGACCAATTGAATGAGTTAAATGCTAGGCAGTGTAGGAACATTGTTTGCTTGTTGTGTCGAGGAGAGGGTCATGAATTGAAGGACTGTCCGCGTCTTTTCAATCCTGACCGCCGCTCCTCCACTCAGGACAACATTGTCCCTATCGCTCATTCTTTACCCATGGAGGCAATTGTGCCCTCTACCCCTGAGCTTGTCTCATGCACGGAATAGGGTGGCAGAGGCCGATGTAGGGGAAGTGACGTTGCCATATTGTATCTTTCATGATGTGGAAGGTCACTCGACAAACACCTGTCCGGAGTTCCTGGAAGTAAAGATTGGCAGAGCACCCGCGCCACCGCAGCAGCAGCCAGTAAGGATCGTGGAGGTCGAACCTCGAGAGGAGGATGAGGAAAGGTGTGAGGATAGAGCCGATATGGGAAGTAGAGGAGGGATCGGGGTGATCCATGGGGGGTAGGGGTAGAGGACCCCCGCAAGGCTAGCCTCCATACCATCTACCGCCGGAGCGTGGCTTCGACCTCCACCACTCCGCCCCCGGCCGAAAAAATCATTTTCACCCAGAAGGACATGCAGGGATACGAGGACCCGTTCTGCGACGCGCTGGTCAGCCAGACGGCGATCGAGAACTTCACCGTCTCCCGGATCCTAGTGGACAACGGAAGTTCGGTCAACGTCATCTTCAAGAAGGCGTTTGACAAGATGGAGGTGGAGCCCAGAAGGGTGTTGGCCTCAGATGGCCCTCTGTTCGGATTCTAGGGGGAGAGGAAGGAAGTAGAAGGGGGAGTGGGGCTTCATGTGACCCTGGGTAGGCAGTCCCGGAACTATCGTTTTGTCATAGTGGACGCCCCAAGCAGTTACAGCGCCATCTTCGGACGACCACTCATCAGCGCGTTCCGCTGTGTCCCTTCAACCTTTAATCAATGCCTTAAGTTCAACGACGGAGGGGTTCAGGTGCGGATCAGGGGGGATCCCAAGGTGGCAAGACAGTGCTACGTAACGGCTGTCAACACCATCTCCTGGATGGGAGAAGCTGAGGAGTGGGATAGGATGATGGAGGAGGCGGCCGAAGCCGGAAGTATAGCCGAGGAGAAGATGGAGGGAGATGAAGTCCATGCCCAGGAAGGGGTAGCTGAGGGACCCCGGGCGGAAGGAGAGGAAGAAGAAGAGAAAGCCCAGGAGGGAAGGGTGGAAGAGCTGATGGTGGTAGAGAAGGAAGTCGAGGAGGAAACCCAGGCTCCCACTTGTGCCGAAGAGGAGAGGGCTTGGGGAGAGCAGTCCCGGTTGGAGGCTGTGGACGAGGTCGTAGAGCTCGCGGTCACCACCCGGCTGGGGGTGGTGGAAAAAGTCCGGGTCAGTGGAGGACTCAACACGGAAGATCAAGCGGAGATTCTGGCTTGCGTACAGAAGAACATAGACGTCTTCGCTTGGAGCGCCGCGGAAATGCCCCGGATCGACGCGGATGTGGCTTGCCATCGCCTCAACCTCGACCCCGGCGCCCGCCCCATCCGCCAGAAGAGGAGGGTCGTCGCAGACAAGCTGGAAGGGCCCATCCGCGAGGAGGTGGGCAAGCTCCTGTAGGCAGGCTTTGTATCAGAGATCCAGTATCCAGGCTGGGTCTCCAACGTCGTTATGGTGAAAAAAGGGGGAGGTAAGTGGAGGATGTGTATCGACTTTTCCTTGCTTAATAAATCATGCCCTAAGGATTGTTACCCCCTGCCTAGAATCGACGCGCTGGTTGACTCAGCCGTCGGTTTTCCTGTAATGTCTTTCTTAGATGCTTTTTCAGGTTACCATCAAATCCGCAGCATCCCCCAGACATCAAAGATGTCTCCTTCATCACGGGGGATGTATGCTACTGTTATAAAATGATGCCGTTCGGGCTCAAGAATGCAGGTGCCACATACCAAAGGATGATGGACAGGGTCTTCCGCGAGCAGAAGGGAAGAAACTTAGAGGTTTATGTAGATGACCTCATGGTAAAGAGCCGGGACCTCGGGTCTCACCTCCGAGACCTTGAAGAGACGTTCGGGACCCTGCGGCGGTACAAGATGAAACTCAATCCCTTGAAGTGTGTCTTCGGGGCGAGCCGAGGAAAGTTCCTGGGCCACTTGATCACCCCCGCGGGAGTGGAACCTAACCCAGACAAAGTTAAAGCGGTGATGGAGTTGGGGTCGCCGAGAAATCTGAAGGAGGTTCAGAGCCGTACAGGGAAGTTGGATGGGCTCAGCAGGTTCCTCTCCAAGGCAGGAGAAAAGTGTGCGCCTTTCTTCAAGGTGTTGTGGGACAACAAGAAGTTCGAATGGACCCCAGAGTGCGAGAAAGCCTTCCAGTCTCTGAAGGAACAGCTCACCCAAGCCCCTCTGCTCCAGGGACCGAGGCCCGGAGAAGACCTGTCCCTGTACCTTGGGGTAGGGTTCAAAGCAGTAAGTTCCGTGTTGATCTGGGAGGAGGGGAAGAAACGGTTCCCTATCTACTACGTCAGCCGAGTGCTGAAGAAGGCAGAGCTCCGGTACCCGATCTTGGAAAAGTTGGCCTCGCATTGGTGGTGTCATCCCGGAGGCTCCGTCCTTACTTTCAAGCCCATTCAATCAAAGTAGTGATGGACCACTCGCTCCGTAAAATCATGGAAGGGGTGGAGCACTCAGGAAGGTTTGCAAAGTGGTACGTGGAGTTAAGTGAATTCAATATCACGTTCGTGCCCAGGACGTCCATCAGGGCTCAGGCGGTGGCAGACTTCATGGCCGACTATGCGGCCGAAGTGGGGGAGCACGAGCCACCTCCCCCAGAGGCATGGAAGATGTTGGTGGATGGAGCGTCGGGAAAATACTCCTATGGAGGGGGAATAGTCCTGGTAAGTCCTCAGGGGACTCGGATTGAGCAAGCCTTAAACATCCATTTCCCAATTACCAACAACCAGGCTGAGTACGAAGCAGTGATAGCGGGCCTTCGGCTGGCCCGGGAACTGGGTGTGCAGGACGTGGAGGTCTCCACGGACTCCATGGTGGTAGCATGCCAGATCAAGGGAGAATTTGAAGCAAAGGACTCGACCCTTCTACTATACCTGGAGAAGGTTAAGGGGGTCATCAGGCAGTTCCGCACCTTCTCCATCAAGCACGTGCCGAGGGAGCAGAGCACCCAGGCGGACCTCTTAGCCAAGTTCGGTCCCCGAGCGGGAGGGACGACTTCGGAACTCTTCCGGCCCTCCATCGAGGAAGGAGAATTGATGGAGGTGGATCAACGAGCCTCGTGGACGGATCCGTTCATCACCTTCCTATCCTCCGAGAAGTTCCCTGGAGAGGACGTGGACAAGAGACGCTTCAGGTATAAGTCCGCCTATTACTCCTTGCATGCAGGAGGGCTATATAGAAAGACCCTCTCGGGACTCCTGGCCCGTTGTGTCTCCGAGGAGGAGGTTCCGAGAGTGCTGGAAGAAATCCACTCCGGGAAGTGCGGCAGTCACTCCGGGAGTCGGACCCTGGAAGGGAGGGTGTTGAGGCAAGGCTGCTTCTGGCCCACTCTCAGCAAGGATGCGGCAAAGTTCGCAAGAAAGTGTCAGAAGTGCCAGCTCTATGCTCCGCTCCAACTCCTCCCATCTCAATGGCTCCGGACCATCACGGCCCCCTGGCCCTTCGCCATATGGGGGCTGGACCTGGTCGGTCCCTTTCCCCAAGCCAGCGGCCAAAGGAAGTTCCTACTGGTCATGATCGACTACTTCTCCAAGTGGGTAGAAGTGAAATCACTCGCTAAGGTAACCTCTCAGGTTGTAAGGAATTTTGTGTGGGGGGAGATAATTTGCAGGCACGGACTCCCTCTAGCTATAGTGACGGACAATAGGCCGCAGTTTGCTAGTGAAGAGTTTGTTGGCTTCTGCGCTCAGCTCGGCATTGACCTCAGGTTCGCATCAGTCCATCACCCGAGGAGCAATGGGCAGGTGGAGGCGGCGAACAAAATAATCGTTAACCTATTAAAAAAGAAAGTGGAGAACCTTCGGGGAAACTGGGTGGAACAGCTACCCTCCGTCCTCTGTCCATGAGGACTACTCCGAATACCGCCACCGGGGAGACTCCATTCAAGCTCTCTCACGGGTACGAGGCCGTTCTCCCCATAGAGTTTGAGGTAAAGACCCCCCGGGTGATCGCTGCGAGCGAAGGGGATGAAGAGTGGCTAGAAGGTAACAATGCAGAGCAGAGGCTGTCTTTGGACATGGTGGAAGAACTCCGGGACTTGGCCACCATCAGGCAGGAAGAGGTCAAGCGGCGGATGGCTCGATATTTTGATAAACATATCCGGATAAAACACTTTCAGAAAGGAGATCTAGTCCTGAAGAAGGTCGATGCGGCCGGCAGAGGGGCCACGGTGGGTAAGCTTAACCCAACTGGGAGGGTCCATATATTGTAAGCGGGGTGCTCAAGTCGGGAGGGTATCACCTCCAGGATGTGGAAGGGGTACCCCTCGACCGAGCCCGAAGTGGGGATGAATTGAAAAGGTTTTACCCTTGAGAGCTTTATTATGTTGTTTAATTAATGTCTTACTCCTTTTTTATGATGCTTATAACTACTGCTGTGCCGGCATGACAAAGGTTGGATATGTTGGCGCTGGAATGCCCCAGATCGATTCCGCTCCCGGGCTCTCACCTAGACGGGGGGTTCAGGTTGATCTCTGGAGAGGCTGGCGAGGTTGGATATGTTGGTGCTGGAATGCCCCAGATCGATTCCGCTCCCGGGCTCTCACTAGACGGGGGGTTCATGTTGATCTCTCGAGAGGCTGGCAAGGTAACAAGTGTTGGTGCTGGAATGCCCCAGATCGATTCCGCTCCCGGGCTCTCACTAGACGGGGGGTTCAGGTTGATCTCTAGAGAGTCTGGCGAGGTTGGATATGTTGGTGCTGGAATGCCCCAGATCGACCCGGGCTCTCACTAGACGGGGGGTTCAGGTTGATCTCTGGAGAGGCTAGCAAGGTAACAAGTGTTCGTGCTGGAATGCCCCAGATCGATTCCGCTCCCGGGCTCTCACTAGACGGGGGGTTCAGGTTGATCTCTGGAGAGGCTGGCGAGGTTGGATATGTTGGTGCTGAAATGCCGTAGATCGATTCCGCTCCCGGGCTCTCACTAGACGGGGGGTTCAGGTTGATCTCTGGAGAGGCTGGCAAAGTAACAAGTGTTGGTGCTGGAATGCCCCAGATCGATTCCGTTCCCGGGCTCTCACTAGACGGGGGGTTCATGTTGATCTCTGGAGAGGCTGGCAAGGTAACAAGTGTTGGTGCTGGAATGCCCCAGATCGATTCCGCTCCCGGGCTCTCACTAGACGGGGGGTTCAGGTTGATCTCTGGAGAGGCTGGCGAGGTTGGATATGTTGGTGCTGGAATGCCCTAGATCGATTCCGCTCCCGGGCTCTCACTAGACGGGGGGTTCAGGTTGATCTCTGGAGAGGCTGGCAAAGTAACAAGTGTTGGTCCTGGAATGCCCCAGATCGATTCCGCTCCTGGGCTCTCACTAGACGGGGGGTTCATGTTGATCTCTAGAGAGGCTGGCAAGGTAACAAGTGTTGGTGCTGGAATGCCCCAGATCGATTCCGCTCCCGGGCTCTCACTAGACGGGGGGTTCAGGTTGATCTCTGGAGAGGCTGGCAAGGTAACAAGTGTTGGTGCTGGAATGCCCCAGATCGATTCCGCTCCCGGGCTCTCACTAGACGGGGGTTCAGGTTGATCTCTGGAGAGGCTGGCAAGGATAAGGTCTTTATGCTAGAATACTCCGTCTCGCTCGGCGGAAGGTCTTTATGCGTATTTCTTCCTAGGTTTCGCAAGGCATTTTTCTTCTTGGCGAGGGCTCGCCTCTTACCCAGTGTCGGCAACCTTTCTGCCGAGGACCAGTTGTCCGGGATCGTGTAAGATTGATTCTAGTCACTCGCCTGTCGTCGTGTGAAATTTCTCTTTGCCGAACGGGCCGAGCAACCAAAGTATCCTATACCTATCTATTCAACAACGCGTGACGCGAGAACAACCAACGCGAGAATAGCCTCCGCGAAGGCGGATATCGAGATAAGCGAGAGCGAGACATTCAACGCGTGAAAATAACAAGACAGGAAAGAGAAGACACAATGAGCAAAGCAAAATTTGCATTCCATAGTTCATAGTTTGGTTACAATCTTCGGCGATCTCGCCGATCATAATTATAGCGCAAAAGAAAGGAATAGCGGCGAGCTTCAGGAACCACCCGCCGATCCTTCTTCGTCAATACTATCCTTCACGGGCAGAAGAGGGAGGAAGAGCTCCGGGACGATGTCTTCCAGAGTCATGTCGGCAGCATTATCAGCCAAGAGGCCGATCGCCTTCGCCACCGAAAAAATGTAGCGAGCTGACTCTATAGATCCCACGCGGATTTCTTCATCTCGCGTTCGCCGGTCTTCTTTTAAACGGCGAGGCGAGGGGGGAACAACGGCGCGAGTGAGGTCGCAGTTTAGGGCCTTCAGCCCGGCCACCTCGCCCTCCAAATTCTCGATGCGAGCGTTGGCTCTCCCGGCGGCCTCGACATCCTGTAGGTAAGTTCAGTTAGAGGTGAAACGGCCAGGGGAAAGGAGGATGAGGGAGGTCTAGATGACTCACCACCCTGCCCTCCGCGGCGAGCAGCTTCTCCTTCAGCTGCGTGTTCTCGGCAAGAACCCCCTGGTAGGCCCTCGCAAGCTCCACATTCTGAAGCTCCAGCTGTAAGCAACGCCTCCCCGTCATGTGGGCGAGCTCGGCAGAGCGCAGCTGGGACCTCGCGCTCTCTTAAGCAAGGGTCCTCGCGGTCTCATCCTTATAAGACCCTGCATCCTCGCGACCATAAAGGGCGAACGCGAGGTCAAAGGCATGACCACTGACGGTCTCCTTCTCCACCCAGGAGGGGAGGATAGAAGAAATGTCCACCCTGTTGGTCTCCGGCTTCCAGGTGACGAGGGACTCACCAGTCTCGTCCCGACGCCTCTGGCCGAGCCCGAAGTTGTAGTGGTTCACCGGGATGGGGAGGGCGGAGGACCTGACCGCCTCCTGGCAGGGCTCTTCGTCCTCGCCCACCGAGAGGCCGGTGAGGTCAAACTCGTCGAAGGCGGCCTCGCGAGGTTCCTTACCTTTCGACGGAGTGAGCGAGGCCGCACTCTTCTTGCACTTCTTCTTGGGCGGAGATTTCGAAGGGGCAGCATGACTACCGGAAGCCCCCGATCTCTTGCAAGAAGAGGGCTCGGCCGGAGCGACGATGCCTCGGCAATCTTCCGTCCCCATGGTAGCGAGAGCCATGGTAGCGTCGGTTTTCCGGTTGCTCGCGTAGGGGGGATGAAGGGGAAGATCTCGCTCGCCTAAAAACAAGCAATAATATGGATAAGTATAATATGCTAGCGAATTGAGACAAAGATATTAGGCGAGATTTTTACCTTCTCCGGCGAGAACCGGAGGCAACGAGTCTAGGTTGCGGCGGAGGTAGACGACTTCGAAGTTCTTTTTGCAGAAGAACTGATGGAGGAGGGCGTCATGGCCGCCGAGGGCGGTGGGCCGGTAGGTGGTCTCGCAGTGTTGAACCGGCGAGAGGGTAATGTTGCCGAAGTTCCCCTTGACGACGACGAACTTCTGGGCCCAGAAGTGGGCCTTGTTCACGGTCTCAACCACCTTCGGGCCCGTGCCCACGAAATAGGCTATCCCATCTTTGTAGGCCCGAAATGAGAACAGCTTCCGGAAGACCGGGAGGCTGAACTCGATTCGCTCCTCGCGGAGGTAGCAGGCGAAAGCGGTGACCACCGCCATGGCATTAGGTGTGAGCTGGCCGGGAACCACGCCATAATTCTTGAGCACCTAACAGGCAACGAGAACAGGATTAATCCGCGTGGCGAGCGAGACTCGAGTGGCAAAAAAATAGGAAGTAAGCGAGTTGATGCGCAAATCTCACACACCGCTATAGGCGGTAGCTCGACTGCGGCACGAAACGGCAGTGTACCGATCGTTCGAGTAATATAAAATGGGAATGAATCCCCAAGTATCGATCTCTCAAGGAACACAGTAAGGTGGAGTTAGGTTTCGAGGAAGGACTTGAGATTGAATTCCTTAAATCGGATGGAATGCGGGGGAGTTGGGTTGGCTTTTGGAAAATAAAATAAAAGCTATCAACTACTCCTATGCAATGCCGCTATGCAATGCTTCGCTCGGCAGGATGGAAGACTACGTAGGCCTTGAACGCGCTACTTCGTAAAGGCGGATGGACGAGTAGGCAAGCGGATCGAACTATGCAGGCCTTGAGCGCGCTGCTTCGTTAGGTAGGATGGAATACACGGGCCGCGATGCCACGCTTCGGTGGGCGGATGGACGAGTAGTCTAGCGGAGTGAGGGTCGCAAGCACCTCTTCGACAAGCACGCCACTAGCAATTGCTAGTGCGGCACACGAACGTGACGGCGGAATGGAAATGGACGGCGGCGCACCTCAAGCAACTCAAATAAATAAATTACACAATCACATAGACATGAAATATATATGTAAATATAACTAATTCAAGTGCCACTTCATCATCATGATTAGATCTAGCTACAAATACATCAAAAAGAGAAGAATAAGGCAAGAAATCGACCGAATCCGAAGTCTCGTTGTAGATTCACGGTTGGAATCGCCGGGTTGTCAATCCGCGTCCAAGCTCGGTCCGCAACTACGTCCGGGGTAGAGAGAGCTGTCACGACTCTCCAATGGACCCGTCTTCTTCGTGTCACGATCCGGTAGAGGTTGGAAACTTCCTCTTGCTCGATGGAGATGGCAGCTAGATCTCTCTTTGAAGCTCTTGGATGAAGGAGGTGTTGGAGTTGCCATTGTGATCTAGAAGTGGTCAAACATGTAATCTCACTGCCAACGCGATATGAGCCTGCAGGGTCGCACATAAGAGCATGTGGAGAAGTTGGAAGATTGACTATGTTGGTAAAGGTTACCAATCACCATATATATAGAATGGGGAAGTCCAGCAAATGTCGCTGTCTGAATTCGTCGGATATGATTCGTCGGATTCGTCGGGTTTACACGGATTGGATTCGTCGGATATGATTCGTCGGATTCGTCGGGTTTACACGGATTGGATTCGTCGGATATGATTCGTCGGATTCGTCGGGTTTACACGGATTGGATTCGTCGGATTCGTCGGGATTCGTCGGGTCATTCCGTGGAAACTCGACGAACTGTGACAGAGATCCTCCACTCGACAAAGTGTTGTCGTCTGTCTGGATTCGTCGGAATTCGTCGGGATTCGTCGGGTCATTCCGTGGAATCTCGACGAATTATCACAGAGAGCCTTGACTAGGCAATTGTTGTCGTCTGTTGTGATTCGTCGAATTCGTCGGATTGTCCCGTGAAGACTCGACGAATTGTTACAGAGATCATTCTTGGCAAATGTTGCCATTTGATCTGATTCGTCGAATTCGTCGGATTGTCCCGTGGAATTCCGACGAATTGTAACAGAAGCCCTTATTCTGATGTGTGGTCTGCGGATAGCGATTCTTCTAGAAGCTGTTTATCCTTTGGGTATAAATAGGACTTCGTTTTTAGGGTTCAGTGGACTAAAAAAAAGGAAAGGCCGACGGAAGTGTTCCGCTCTCGCTCGAACCCTAGACGGAAGGAGTTCCGTCGCTCGATCGCGTCCGCCGACCTCCTCTCCGGCGATCGTCGCCGTGTGTGTTCTTCCTGGAGCGAACCTAGCAGTTCGTGGAAGTGCAAAGGTGTAGTCGTTCTTCTCCCGGCTCGTGTGGACTTCTGTAGAGACGTAGACATAATTCTACGTGAGAACTCTTCTTGCCACCGACAGGAATCAACTCTTGGAGCATCTTGGTTGGATTTGATCCAACCCCATTGAGGTAATTTTTACCTAGTATTTTATTAACTTCTTGATTCAACATTCATGGCCGATCCAAGCATTTTTGGGTTGTTTCTGTTTATTTCCGCTGCGCCTACATCTGATGTATGGTTCTAGAAAAGCCAACAGTGGTATCAGAGCCAGGTTCTGGTCTTGGATGTTGTTTCAGAAGTTTGGTTATTCCAGTACGTGCAAATCTAGGTATTTAGAAGCGTTCTAAATGTCAAGATTTCTTCCTGGAACATCAAATGTTGATGATTTTCAAAAGGGGGTCTTGGAACCCCACCAGGAACGTTTGGGATTTCGTGGTAATTTCTAATTGTTAGAAATTATTGTCTCCTTAGCAGTAACCGTCCCTCAAGTGGTTAATGAACCCTTGTTCTGTTTTGGATTTTGAATCCAACAATGAGAGACGAGCTTGTCTACTGCTTTAAGTCGAGTTGTCTTTGCCTTTGTCCAATGCATGTAAATCTGAAGATTTGGAAGAGTTCTAAATGTCCAGATTTAGTCCTTTCATCTATCAAAGGTTGATAGTCTTATGTAGTGCACATAAGGGATGCATGAGGATTTTAGAAAGTTTGTTTTTCTGTGGATGTGCACATTGATCAAATGTTGATCATGGTTAAGTGTTAACCTATCTTTAAAATTCCCTTCATCAAATATTAAGTGTTCGGATGCCTTCCGATGGATGACACTCTTCCTGCCTCGATCGATGAAGTGTGGGCTTGCCAAAGCAAGGTGCATTAATCTATCTTGGTAAGGGTGCGAGCGGATAATTGTGATATCCCACTGTCGACATCGGGTCTAACTTAACTTGGTGACCTCAAAGGTTGAGTGCCTAGAGGCATAGGGTTGGCATGCTCCATATGATGGATGCGAATAAGGAGTTATTCACCAGCCATACAAGAATTGCATGAGGATGCAATTGGCAAGCGTTGCCTACCTAAATAACCGCATTATGAGAGGAACGCCAAAGCGGACTCGTGGTGTTGGTGAAATACGGATCTTGTCCACTAAGAGAGTAGCTCGCATGGACTCTCCGAATTGATTGTGAGGGCTATCATTTTGAATAAAATAGTGGGAGTATTTAATTGAAGTCCAAATTAAAAATAAATTGTATTTTGAAATTAAGGTACTAATTAGATTCTGCATGAATTCTTGTAGAATTCCATGGCAAGTGGTTCACACTCCACCTTGTCCCTAAGAGCTATCCTTGAGAAGGACAAGCTTAGTGGGACGAACTATATGGACTGGTATAGGAACCTGAGAATTGTTCTCAGGCAAGAGCGAAAGCTCTACGTCTTGGAAGAAGAAGCCCCCGAGGTGCCGACCGGGAACTCGTCCCGTGTTGATAAGGATGCTTATAAGAAGTATACCGATGACGCCTTAGACGTCGAGTGCCTTATGCTTGCCACCATGAACTCTGAGCTTCAGAAGCAACACGAGAACATGGGGTGCAAGGAGATTGACGAGCACCTAAAGAAAATGTTTCAAGGGCAAGCTCGTCAAGAGAGGTTCGATGTCACGAAGGCCTTATTTCAGTGCAAAATGGGAGCTCGAGACTCGGTTGGTACTCACGTACTCAAGATGATTGGGTATATAGAGAACCTGGAGAGACTGGGTTTTCCTCTGGGTCAAGAGTTGGCCACAGATCTTATCCTGCAATCGTTGCCGGATAATTATGAGCAGTTCGTCTTGAACTATAACATGAATGAAATAGACAAGACACTGCCCGAGCTCCTAGGCATGTTGCGAACTGCCGAAATAAACATGAAGAAGGCCAAGCCTGCTAGTCCCATATTGATGGTACATAAAGGCAAGGGTAAGGCCAAGGGCTTCAAGAAGACGAAGGTGGGACCTAAGTCACATCTTGAGCCCAAATCTTCTGCACTGAAAAAGAAGAGCACCGTGAAGGAAGGGAAATGCCACCACTGTGGCAAGGCTGGTCATTGGAGGAGGAATTGTCCTTCATACATTGAGGGTCTGCAGAAAATGAAGGGAGGTATGACTTCCGCTTCGGATGTTTACGTTATAGAGATAAACCTTTCTGCTCCTTCATCTTGGGTATTGGATACCGGATGTGGTTCTCACATTTGTACAAATGTGCAGGAACTAGGAAGGAGGAGATTGCTGAGTAAAGGAGAGGTGGACCTACGTGTCGGCAATGGAGCAATAGTTGCTGCTGTAGCCGTAGGGGTTTACCGTCTTTCTTTGCCCAGTGGGCTTGTAATAGAACTTAATAATTGTTATTTTGTTCCGGCCATAACTAGAAACATTATATCCATTTCATGTTTGGACATGATTGGATTTTCTTTTATAATTAAGAACAATTGTTGTTCTATATTTAAGAATGATGTTTGTTATGCTGTAGCTCAATTGTTTAATGGTCTTTATGTTTTGAACCTGGACCATCCGATCTATAATGTAGATAGTAATAAAAGACTAAGAACAAATGACTCAAATCCTACATATCTCTGGCATTGTCGTTTGGGCCATATAAACGAGAAGCGCATATCCAAGCTCCATAAAGATGGACTATTGGACTCATTTGATTATGAATCATTTGAGCGATGTGAGTCTTGTTTATTAGGCAAGATGACTAAAGCCCCTTTCACTGGTTCTACTGAGAGGGCTGAGGATCTCTTGGGTGTTGTACATAGTGATGTATGCGGACCCATGAGTTCTATGGCTAGAGGTGGGTATTTCTACTTCGTTACATTTACTGATGATTTCAGTAGATACGGATACGTGTATCTTATGAAGTGCAAATCCGAAACCTTTGAAAAGTTCAAAGAGTTTAAGAATGAAGTGGAGAACCAATTGGGTAAAAAGGTTAAAGCACTCCGATCTGATCGAGGTGGCGAATACCTGAGTCATGAGTTCCGTGATCATCTGAAAGAGTGTGGTATTGTATCACAGCTCACTCCACCTAGGACACCGCAGCATAATGGTGTGTCTGAGAGGATAAATCGTACTCTGTTAGACATGGTACGGTCGATGATGAGTCATGCAGACTTGCCTGTTTCCTTTTGGGGTTTTGCTTTAGAGACTGCTGCAATGTCACTGAATCGCGCTCCGACGAAAACGGTTCTAAAGACACCATATGAGATATGGACTGGGAAGCGTCCTAGTATGTCGTTCATTAAAATTTGGGGCTGTGAGGCATACGTACGACGTCAAATGCCTGACAAGCTGGAACCCAAATCAGATAAGTGTTATCTGGTGGGATATCCTAAGGAAATGAAGGGATATTACTTTTACCTACCGTCTGAGGGCAAAGTGTTTGTCGCAAGGACGGGTGTCTTCTTGGAGAAAGAGTTCTTATCAAGAAAGACGCAAAAGGTAGAACTTGAAGAAGTTCAAGAACCACAAATAGTGAATGAACCAGAGTTGGATTCTGAGCCAGGACTACAAGATGTTGTAGCTAGAGAACCTGCTCACGAAACACAAGTCCTACGTAGATCTGGTAGACCAAGATTTGAGCCTGAGAGATATGGATTTCTCGTGTCTCAAATAGGTAATGTGTTGCTTATGGATCATGATGATGAACCAGCAACCTACCAAGAGGCTATGAATGGACCGGACTCCGACAAATGGCTTGAGGCTATGAAATCCGAAATGGACTCCATGTATACAAACCAAGTTTGGAACTTGGTGGAACCACCTGAAGGGGTACGACCCATAGGGTGCAAGTGGGTCTTCAAGAAGAAGACCGACATGGATGGGAATGTACAGACATTTAAAGGGCGACTGGTGGCTAAGGGTTTCAAGCAAATTCATGGTATTGACTATGATGAGACCTTTTCCCCTGTTGCCATGGTAAAGTCCATTAGGATATTGCTTGCTATTGCTGCGTATTATGACTACGAGATCTGGCAGATGGATGTCAAAACGGCTTTCCTAAATGGAAACCTCCTTGAGGAAGTGTACATGACACAACCCGAGGGTTTTGTATCCCCAAATGAAGCCACTAAAATATGCAAGCTGAATAAGTCCATCTATGGATTGAAACAAGCCTCTAGAAGTTGGAATCTTTGTTTTGATGAGAAGATCAAAGAGTTTGGTTTTGTCAAGAACGAGGATGAACCGTGTGTTTACAAGCGAATCAGTGGGAGCATTGTTGTCTTCCTGATATTGTATGTAGATGACATACTGCTGATCGGGAATGACAAACCTACCCTGAAAGTTGTTAAGAACAACCTAGGGAACTGCTTTTCTATGAAGGACTTGGGTGAAGCGACTTACATACTCGGTATTAAGATCTATAGAGATAGATCGAAGAAGTTGCTGGGTTTGACCCAGAGTACGTACATTGACAAGGTGTTGAAGCGGTTCAACATGCTTGAGTCCAAGAAAGGATTTTTGCCCATGTCTCATGGTGTGAATCTCTTGAAGGACCAGTGTCCAAAATCTTGTGAAGATAAGGACCGCATGAAGTTGATTCCATATGCTTCGGCAATTGGGTCAATCATGTATGCAATGTTATGTACTCGACCCGATGTCTCTTTTGCTTTGAGCATGACTAGCAGGTATCAGTCTGATCCCGGTGAATGTCACTGGATAGCCGTAAAGAATATCCTGAAGTACTTGAGAAGGACTAAGGATGTATTCTTGGTGTATGGTGGAAAGGAAGAGCTCGTTGTAAGTGGTTACACGGATGCTAGCTTCCAAACTGATAGGGATGATTCAAAGTCTCAGTCAGGGTTTGTGTTTTGCCTGAATGGAGGAGCTGTGAGCTGGAAGAGTTCCAAGCAAGAGACAGTTGCTGATTCTACAACTGAGGCCGAGTATATCGCTACAGCTAATGCAGCGAAGGAGGCTGTATGGATTAGGAAATTCATCGGCGAGCTAGATGTAGTTGCTAGCATTGTTGGTCCCGTAGTTCTCTACTGTGATAACAATGGTGCAATTGCACAATCTAAGGAACCTAGATCCCATCAGCGCTCCAAGCACATACTTCGGCGGTTCCATCTTATTCGTGAGATTGTCGAATGAGGAGATGTGAACATTTGCAGAGTGCCGACTGAGGAGAATATTGCAGATCCACTGACAAAGCCTCTCGCGCAGAGAAAGCATGATGGTCATACTAGATCAATGGGTATACGATACCTGAATGATCAACTCTAGTGGGAGTCTTGTGGGTTGCATGTAAAATAAATATTCTGTTGGCTGTTTAAAATTTATTCATATGATGAATTGTGTACCAATTATTTCTTTTTACAATTAATGGCAAGTTCTTTTATTACGATATACTGTTTCTATATGATAGAATAAAATTCGTGATAAATACCCTTAGAATGTTCGCTTCCATAGGACATCAAGTACGTGACTTGAATGTGAGAGCCTATGATTTTGAAGCTTCATTCTTAAAAGGTCCCTGGTCGAGGTATCATCGTAGAAGCTAAGGGTGATGATGATACATTAAGACTAGCATTTGTGTTGACTGATGACCGGTTCTCACAGGTCATGATATTGTGATATCAAGTCATCACATGGGTACTTGTTAGTGAACAAGTTGTACTGGACAGACCCAACCTGAGACTACTTTGTGGATTGTTGCTTAAAAGTGTCACAAGTAGGTCTCATTTGACAATGGTGTTGTGGTCCTTTGACCTGAAGTCACAGCATTCACCGAGTGAGGAAGAGCGTGCTTTGATGTCATCTAAAGTCTTCCTTGAAGAAGGTTGATGATAAGGGTGGTCGTTGGGTACGTTACGAATCATTTGGGTGTTTGGGTGTGAGCAGATATGGGATTTGTCCTCCTATATAACAGGAGTTGCATCCATGGGCCCCTTGATGGAATTGGACTGAGAAATGCATGGCCATGCTTGGTAGAGTCAATATGTGATATTGAGCTCACCATTCTCTGGAAGTCCGTTCTAGATCAAGAAACTTGGATTGAGCTATTATGAGGGTGACACGGTCCATACCTCTAGTTCTTTCCGGATGTAAGGGACAAAGGGACAAAGACAACGCTGGAACATTGGTAATAAAGGCTTTATGAACTCTTATTGCTTGGGGAGCAATGATGCATTGCTAGATGCCGCTCATTGTTTGTGAGGTTTTTGGTTTGATACTTTCAAGATCAAGTGGGAGACTGTTGGAGTTGCCATTGTGATCTAGAAGTGGTCAAACATGTAATCTCACTGCCAACGCGATATGAGCCTGCAGGGTCGCACATAAGAGCATGTGGAGAAGTTGGAAGATTGACTGTGTTGGTAAAGGTTACCAATCACCATATATATAGAATGGGGAAGTCCAGCAAATGTTGCTGTCTGAATTCGTCGGATATGATTCGTCGGATTCGTCGGGTTTACACGGATTGGATTCGTCGGATATGATTCGTCGAATTCGTCGGGTTTACACGGATTGGATTCGTCGGATATGATTCGTCGGATTCGTCGGGTTTACACGGATTGGATTCGTCGGATTCGTCGGGATTCGTCGGGTCATTCCGTGGAAACTCGACGAACTGTGACAGAGATCCTCCACTCGACAAAGTGTTGTCGTCTGTCTGGATTCGTCGGAATTCGTCAGGATTCGTCGGGTCATTCCGTGGAATCTCGACGAATTATCACAGAGAGCCTTGACTAGGCAATTGTTGCCGTCTGTTGTGATTCGTCGAATTCGTCGGATTGTCCCGTGAAGACTCGACGAATTGTTACAGAGATCATTCTTGGCAAATGTTGCCGTTTGATCTGATTCGTCGAATTCGTCGGATTGTCCCGTGGAATTCCGACGAATTGTAACAGAAGCCCTTATTCTGATGTGTGGTCTGCGGATAGCGATTCTTCTAGAAGCTGTTTATCCTTTGGGTATAAATAGGACTTCGTTTTTAGGGTTCAGTGGACTAAAAAAAAGGAAAGGCCGACGGAAGTGTTCCGCTCTCGCCCGAACCCTAGACGGAAGGAGTTCCGTCGCTCGATCGCGTCCGCCGACCTCCTCTCCGGCGATCGTCGCCGTGTGTGTTCTTCCTGGAGCGAACCTAGCAGTTCGTGGAAGTGCAAAGGTGCAGTCGTTCTTCTCCCGGCTCGTGTGGACTTCTGTAGAGACGTAGACATAATTCTACGTGAGAACTCTTCTTGCCACCGACAGGAATCAACTCTTGGAGCATCTTGGTTGGATTTGATCCAACCCCATTGAGGTAATTTTTACCTAGTATTTTATTAACTTCTTGATTCAACATTCATGGCCGATCCAAGCATTTTTGGGTTGTTTCTGTTTATTTCCGCTGCGCCTACATCTGATGTATGGTTCTAGAAAAACCCAACAGGAGGAGGCCGAGAGGAAACTCCGGCTCAAGATTGGTGTGAAGAACAAGCCCGGAGCACCTCCAGATGGTGGGCGGCGGTGGGGGGGCGAAACTGGCGCGGAACGGCGGAAGAACGGCGGAAAAATGCGGATCCCCGACCTAATTCGCGAGCAGGCGCATTTATAGGTGCTGGATTAAGCAGTGCGCACGGTCGTTGGCGCACGACTAGTGGTCGTGCGCACTATCATCCTGTGATCGTGCGCCTGCCTGGACGGAGCCTGCAAGGGAAGAAAATTATAAAATACAAAGTTCGCACGACCAGTGGCGCACTACCGGTGGTCGTGCGCACTATCGTCGGTGGTCGTGCGCACTGGTCGAGACAGAACTTATAAAATTAATGATAAGTGCGCACGAACAGTGGCGCACGACCGGTGGTCGTGCGCACTATCGTAGGTGGTCGTGCGCACTACACCAAACAGAACTCATGAAAAAAGGGTTAAGTGCACACGATCAGTGGCGCACGACCAGTGGTCGTGCGCAATAGAACCGGTGATCGTGCGCAGTGTTCCTGTGCAGAATTGCACCGGGAACACCTGCACGACTCCTATTCCCGCACAACCACGAATCTAGCCACTGAAAGTGGCACCTAACAGTGCATGAAAACTACTAATGAAAATAAACATGAAATCACACGAAAATGGGCCCAGAAGTGCACCTAGCATGGAATATCAAATATAAGTTATAACAAGGCTAAAGTGCGGTGAAATGACTAGATAAACGGCCCAGATGAGTCCCTATATGTGTATATAATTGGGACTCATCACGAGTACGATTATTACCTGGCGAACTTCTGGCCATAAAGGAAGGCGCAAACCGACCGCGAAATGGGCGGTAGGAATGGCCAGCTCGTCGACCAACGGGTCATTGATCACGTCGTCCTCGCTAGGGCGGCGTGCCTCGAACGGGGGAGTGACGTAATCAGCGACCGCGCTGAAGTAATCCTCATCAGTCAAGTTGAAGGTAAAAAGGCTATGCTCGGCAAAGGCCTTCGCGACCCTTCGCCGGCCCTCCGACTCCGCGTCGCCGCCCATCTGGAAAACCTGCGAGAAAGGAAGGAACGTGAGAACGAGAAAGAGCGAGAGCTCTGCAGCAGAAGAAGAAGAAGATCGACAATAAATGCGGTGGTTGGCCCAGTCAAGACCACCTATTTATAGCCAAAGCAAAAGGGCGGGAGGAAGTCCAAATGTCGGCGAGCACGAGTATCAACAAAAACATCACATCACGTACGCGGGTGAGGGAAACCGCGGGGTTAGCGCAAACGACATCCCTGCAGAATACGTTTAGCGAGGATAGAGGGTCCTCGCGAGCGCGATGTAACAAAATAAATAAATTCATTGATAGCGAGCGAGAAACCATAAAAGGTAATGATACTAATTGTCGAAAGAAATAGCAGCCAGCAGGAGTGGCGAATTTGCGAGTCGCAAAACGTGGCGAGACCGTTCAAAGACGACGACGATTATTACAGTCACAATACAACGTCTAGCGAGAATCGTGGGGGAGCCATTTCCACCGGCCACCACCCTGCGACCCTGACCTCGGCGGTACCCTAGAATTATAATAGTCCTCTGCCAAACGACCCTCCGGTCCATGAGGTAAGCGTAGTCTCTCATTCTCACTATGTGCACCTCCGGCGTCGTGGCGATCTCGTCCTGATCGCGCTGTCTCGCTTGCCGGAGCCTTGCGCACTCCTCCATCAGGACCGCGTGCCTATCCTCCGCGGCTTCCCTATCCCGTATCGCCTGCATGTTAAGATCCATCAGCATTCGCCCATGCTTCCTCAAGAGCTCCGCGGCTCGCTGCTTCATCGTCTCCGGATCTCGCGGATCCCCTAAGAATTCCTCCACCTGGTCAGGAAGGGGAGACATCTCGTCATCGCCCAGTTCGGAATCGGTATGCTGATTTTTGACATTGTCTGCAAGATTTTACAAGGTTAGATGACGAGCGCGAGATCACGCAGGGTTTCGGCGAGGCCATAACGCTTACCGAGAGGTGGGCGAGAAGCCGAAGGACGGCCCTGGAACACATTGCCATAGTGGGGGTAGAGGGATTTGCCCAGGCCGGCAGGATAAGCTGTGCTGTTGGTCGGGGGAATCTTTGGCGGTGCGGAGCCACCGGTCTCCTCGCTCGTCAGGAGCTGGAACCCGGGCTTATCTATGATTTTACCTGGAGGAGGCGGAGACGGCGGCCGCGACGATGGGCGGGCCGGGTACTTCAGTGGCGAGACTGTAAGAAAAGAGTAACGGAGGTCATATACGGTTGACAGAAGTATTACGGTATGCGAGATTAAGATCATACCGGTGACATCTTTCCCAGCAAGGTTCAGATCCGCCTGTGGACTCTTGCGAGACCTCTCAGCGGGTTCTCCAATGTTCTCGCTCGGCAAAGCATCCTGCGAGTATAAATTAGTGAGGAGCGATTTATCGACATGAATTCGAGTAGCTCATACCTCCTCGGGGCGGCGATCATCCGGGGAGGAGTCCAGCATCACAGAGTCGTCGCCGGAGCGACGAGCCGCCTTCGCCTTCTTGACTTTCGGCGAGTGAACGGGGGGTGGCCGGTTCATCCAGGCGGGGACCTTGGTCGTGGAAGGTAGCCCGCCAGCTCTCATCGCCCTCAGGCGAGCCTCTGCTTCTTCGGAGATCGGCATCTCCAGGCAGCTAAAATAAGAAAGGGAAGAAAAGAAACGGCGTGCGCCAATAGGGGTTCGGGATGATATTTATAGCCTACGGGGTGGGTCCCACCAAAGATTCCTGACAAGTCATCCGGGAGCGGTCGAATATCAGGGGTTGGACGATTCTTCGCGAGGACATTAGTCCTCGCGAAGAGCGGGGATTGTGTACAACCCCGATATTCGCCAGGTAAGGAAATCGAGCGAGACGGGAGTGGCGAGATCCAGACCTCGCCGAGATCGGCCCCCAGCCGATGAGATCTCGGCAGACCACCAAAATAGGCAGCGAGGTCCTCGCGAGGCGACCCTCTAAAAGAGACGCCACGGGCAGTATTCGCGAGAGGACCCGCGAGAACTCCTTCAGCAAGGTTCTCGCAAGGCGATCCCCCGGAAGAGATATCGCGGACAGGACCCGCGAGAAGGCCTCCGAGAGCTCTGACAGTAAGGTCATCGCAACCCCCTATCCATAAATCATTAGGGTCAACTTACCATTTTACCCTTGGTGGTCTGCCCTTAGCCTCTCCAAACAGCGGAGCTTGGCTGTTAGCAGACCCATTTGGGGTGCAGATAGTAAAATCTAAAGGCGGAATCCTGTTATTTGCAGACCAGATCAGAAAATCTATAAATAGGACTGTAAGGGCACCTTTGGAGAGGATCTCACTTCAGCTTCCCTCTCCTTAGGCTTTCTTTGGTTAGCATTTCCAGAGCTCTCCAAGATTCCTAAGTCTCAGCTTTGGCTTGGGAGGGGAAGCGCTCAACGATCTTCCGGGTTAGTGGAGGGACCTCCTCGCTGTGACTAAGGTCTTAGTCAATTTCCTAATCTTCCGTCTACCCTCCTCGAGGGATCAGTAGGGGCTAGCCGCCCCTCATCTCGATGAGGGCCCCGAGCTCTACGAGAGACCGAGAAATCGGTTTCAACAAGCACCATTTCATTCGTGAAAAGGTGTTGGGAGGATCTCTTATGGTCGAGCATGTTCGGAGTGCGGACAATGTCGCAGACATCTTCACAAAGCCGCTGGCGAAGGGACCGTTTACTCGGTTAAGGGGGTTGCTCGGGCTAGTTTCCACTTCCCACTTCAAGGGAGAGTGTTGAAATTGTTGAAGTGAAGTGGAAGGGAGTCCGGCTGGTCTGAAGGCTGGAGACCGCAGAGACCGCACGGTCTGCGCTGGTGCTCTGGCGGTTTTGTTATGCGATCTCTCCCTGCTGTTCTGGCGATCTGCTTTGATCGGCCAGTTTGCTTCTTGGTTTTGTCGTTGGTTCTGGCAACCTGTTGCGAGTTCTTCCGGTCTTGTTCTGGGCAGCCTGTTCTTGGTTGTCCGCAGTGACCGGGCGGCTTGTTTGGGCTGTTCTAGCGACTTGGTTCAAGTCGGCCAGATGTTTGTCCCAGCGTAGGAGATCTCAGGGAGGGTGGTCGCTGTATCCGCGCGGCTTGTGCGCGGACTGCTGCTGTCTTGCTGACTTGGGCTGGATCTTGTCCAAGTGTTATGTCTGCGCGGCTTGTGCGCGGACTGCTGCTGTCTTGCTGACTTGGGCTGGATCTTGTCCAAGTGTTGTGTCTGCGCGGCTTATGTGCGGACTGCTGCTGTCTTGCGGACTTGTGCTGGATCTCGTCCAAGTGCTGTGTCCGCGCGGTCTGTCTTATGAGATCGCTCGCGATCTGACGGGTGGTGACTGTATCCCAGTTTGTGCGGTGTCGACATCTGTCCACCCGCCTATAAATAGGGGTGCGTGGCCCATCATTCCTAACAAGAACTGTAAGAACAAGATCCCAGATTGTTTCTTGCGGCCTCAAGTTTGAAGTCGCGCGGTCTCGGAAGTGAGCTAACCGGTTGTTGTGTTTGCAGGTTTGCGGTCAGCATGTTGTGGTCTCCTTCCTTGGTGATTTCCGGCGGCTTGAATAAACAGTTCGTCTGCGGTCTGTCAGCGAACTGGTTTATTGTATTCTTGTGCTGTTCGCAGCGGACTCAGTGATACGGCGACCTTCAGCGGTTAGGCGGTCTGAGTTGCGGTCTGGCGATAGCTTCAGTTCCTTGTTCCAATAAGCTTCAGTTCGTGCGGTCTGGGATTGCGGTCTGGCAGTGCAGCTTGTCTGCTTCTGTTCACGCGGTCTCAAGGTGTTTCTGCGGTCTGACTGTGCAAGCGGTCTGGGAGTACAGCAGAGCAAGCCGGGTGGCCTGAGCCTTTTTGCGGTCTGACTGTACAAGCGGTCTGGGAGTACAGCAGAGCAAGCCGGGTGGCCTGAGCCTTTTTGCGGTCTGTGCGGTCTCTGCTTTGGCAGACCGCCAGTTTCAGTTTTGGTGTGTTTGTTCTTCTCATCTCCGTGATTCTTATGAATCATGTCTAGCCATGTATACCGCGCATTGTAAAGCAGTTCTGTTTCAATAAAGATTTCTTGTGTTGATGTTTTGGCATTGTGGTTGTTTGGCTATAACTCTTGTTGATACAACTCCTGCTTACTCCTAAACGGTCTTTCAAAAATTTTAACACCTAGCCCCAATGCTGGCCCGCTGACCAGGCTCCCATCAAGCTGGCAGGGCCGGGAACCGCTCGGTGGCCAAGTGTTTCAAAGCTACTTAACCCCAATGCTGGCCCGCTGACCAGGCTCCCATCAAGCTGCCAAGGTCGGGAACCGCTCGGTGGCCGAATGTTTCAAAGGTACCTAGCCCCAATGCTGGCCCGCTGACCAGGCTCCCATCAAGCTGGCAGGGCCGGGAACCGCTCGGTGGCCGAATGTTTCAAAGGTACATAGCCCCGATGCTGGCCCGCTGACCAGGCTCCCATCAAGCTGGCAGGGCCGGGAACCACTCGGTGGCCGAATGTTTCAATGGTACCTATCCCCGATGCTGGCCCGCTGACCAGGCTCCAATCAAGCTGGCAGGGCCGGGAATTGCTCGGTGGCCAAGTGTTTCAAAAGGTACTTAACCCCGATGCTGGCCCGCTGACCAGGCTCCCATCAAGCTGGCAGGGCCGGGAACCGCTCGGTGGCCGAATGTTTAAAAGGTACCTAGCCTCGATGATGGCCCGCTGACCAGGATCCCATCAAGCTGGCAGGGCCGGGAACCGCTTGGTGGCCGAATGTTTCAAAGGTACCTATCCCCGATGCTGGCCCGCTAACCAGGCTCGCATCAAGTTGGCAGGGCCGGGAACCGCTCGGTGGCCAAATGTTTCAAAGGTACTTAACCCTGATGCTGGCCCGCTGACTAGGCTCCCATCAAGCTGGCAGGGCCGGGAACCGCTCAGTGGCCGAATGTTTCAAAAGTACTTAGCCCCAATGCTGGCCCGCTGACCAGGCTCCCACTTAGCTGGCAGGGCCGGGAACCATTCGGTGGCTGGAAGGTCTCTCTGTATTTTTCCTCCGAGGTGGTCTCGCTAGCCGGGCTCTCACTAGCCGGCAGGGTCGGAAGACCTCTCGGGGAGGCTATGTATTTTCCCCCGAGTTGGTCTCGCTAGCCGGGCTCTCACTATCCAGCAGGGTCGGAAGACCTCTCGGGGAGGCTATGTATTTTTCCCCGAGGTGGTCTCGCTAGCCGGGCTCTCACTAGCCGGCAGGGTTAGAAGACCTCTCGGGGAGGCTATGTATTTTTCCCCGAGGTGGTCTCGCTAGCCGAGATCTCACTAGCCGACAGGGTCGGAAGACCTCTCAGGGAGGCTATGTATTTTTCCCCGAGGTGGTCTCGCTAGATGAGCTCTCACTAGCCGACGGGGTTGGAAGACCTCTCGTGAGGCAATGTATTTTTCCCCCGAGGTGGTCTCGCTAGCCGGGCTCTCACTAGCCGGCAGGGTCGGAAGACCTCTCGGGGAGGCTATGTATTTTTCCCGCGAGGTGGTCTCGCTAGCCGGGCTCTCACTGGCCGGCAGGGTCGGAAGACTTCTCAGGGAGGCTATGTATTTTTCACCGAGGTGGTCTCGCTAGCCGGGCTCTCACTAGCCGACAGGGTCGGAAAACCTCTCGGGGAGGCTATGTATTTTTCCCCGAGGTGGTCTCGCTAGCCGGGCTCTCACTAGCCGGCGGGGTTGGAAGACCTCTCGTGAGGCTATGTATTTTTCCTCGAGGTGGTCTCGCTAGCCGGGCTCTCACTAGTCGGCGGGGTTGGAAGACCTCTCGTGAGGCTATATATTTTTTCCGAGGTAGCACCATTAGCCAGATTCCCAACGACACTCGTTGAATGTGTAGGGTTGGACATTTCTTTCTGAGCGTATACCTCGCTCAAAAAGAGCGGGGATTGTGTACAACCCTGAATTCGCCGAGTGTTTTTCCGAGACCCAGGAGTCTTTTAGAAGATTGTGCGGTAACATAGTCCATGACAGGAAGAGTAGGTGCAGAGGGGGGCGAGCAGGGAGGGGGGCCAGCCCTCTGGCTTGCCCCATACCCATGGGGGGCAAGCCGAGAGGGGGCCCAGCCCCCTGGCTCGCCCCAGACCATTAGGGGGCGAGCCAGGAGGGGGCCCAGCCCCCTGGTTCGCCCCAGACCCTTAGGGGGCGAGCGGGAGGGGGCCCAGCCCCCTGGCTTGCCCCAGACCCTTAGGGGGTGAGCTGGGAGGGGGCGCAGAACCCTGGCTCGCCCCAGAGCCCTTAGGGGGCGAGCCGGGAGGGGGCCTAGCCCCATGGCTCTCCCCAGAGCCCTTAGGGGGCGAGCCGGGAGGGGGCCCAGCCCCCTGGCTCGCCCCAGACCCTTAGGGGGCGAGCCGGGAGTGGGCCCAACCCCCTGGCTCGCCCCAGAGCCCATAGGGGGCGAGCAGGGAGGGGTGCCAGCCCCCTGGCTCGCCCCAGACCCTTGGGGGGCGAGCCGGGAGGGGGGCCAGCCCCCTGGCTCGCCCCAGACCCTTGAGTGGCGAGCCGGGAGGGGGGTCAGCCCCATAGCTCGCCCCAGACCCTTGAGGGGCGAGCTGGGAGTGGTGCCAGCCCCTGGCTGGCCGCAGACCCTTGGGGGGCGAGCCGGGAGGGGGGCCATCCCCCTGGCTCGCCCCAGACCCTTGGGGGGCGAGCCGGGAGGGGGGCCAGCCCCCTAGCTCGCGCCAAACCCTTGAGGGGCGAGCCGGGAGGGGGCCCAGCCCCCTGGCTCGCCCCAGACCATTATGGGGCGAGCCGGGAGGGGGCCCAGCCCCCTGGCTCGCCCCAGACCCTTAGGGGGTGAGGCGGGAGGGGGCCCAGCCCCCTGGCTCGCCCCAGACCCTTAGGGGGTGAGCTGGGAGGGGGCCCAGCCCCCTGGCTCGCCCCAGAACCTTAGGGGGCGAGCCGGGAGAGGGCTAGGCCCCTGGCTCGCCCCAGAGCCCTTAGGGGGAGAGCCGGGAGGGGGCTAGGCCCCTGGCTTGCCCCAGAGCCCTTAGGGGGCGAGCCGGGAGGGGGGAAGGCCCCTGGCTCTCCCCAGAGCCCTTAGGGGGCGAGCCGAGAGAGCGCTAGGCCCCTGGCTCGCCCCAGAGCCCTTAGGGGGCGAGCTGGGAGAGGGCTAGGCCCCTGGCTCGCCCCAAAGCTCTTAGGGGGCGAGTCGGGAGGGGGCTAGGCCACTGGCTCGCCCCAGAGCCCTTAGGGGCGAGACGGGAGGGGGCCAGGCCCCTGGCTCACCCCAGAGCCCTTAGGGGGCGAGCTGGGAGGGGGCCAGGCCCCTGGCTCGCCCCAGGGCCCTTAGGGGATGAGCCGGGAGAGGGCTAGGCCCCTGGCTCTCCCCAGAGCCCTTAGAGGGCAAGCCGGGAGGGGGCTAGGCCCCTGGCTCGCCCTAGAGCCCTTAGGGGGCGAGCCGGGAGGGGGCTAGGCCCCTGGCTCACCCCAGAGCCCTTAGGGGGCGAGCTGGGAGAGGGCCAGGCCCCTGGCTCGCCCCAGAGCCCTTAGGGGGTGAGTCGGGAGGGGGCTAGGCCCCTAGCTCACCCAGAGCCCTTAGGGGGCGAGCAGGGAGGGGGGGTAGCCCCCTAGCTCGCCCCAGAGCCCTTAGGGGGTGAGCAGGGAGGGGGGCTGATGAGTCCCATTTATATACACATTCATGGACTCATCTGGGCCGGTATTTGAGTCAATGCACTACATTTTAGATCCATAATCACTCATATTTGTTCTCTACCTGTTATTCCAAGCTAAGTGCACTTTTAGGCCCGTTTCGATGTATTTTCTTGTTTATCTTACTCATGCTTTATGTTGCAATTCAATTTCTATATTTGAGAATGTGTGGAATGCCCATTTACGTGGCCTGACGATCTTTAATGTTGATACGGGGGTTGTGCGAGTGTTCCGGGGCGCAAAAACTGCACAGGAACACTGCGCACGACCACTGGACATAGTGCGCACGACCACTGGTCGTGCGCTAGTGATCATGCATTAATTCCCACCTAAAAAGTGGTCGGACTGGCTTAACGCACGACCACTGGACATAGTGCGCACGACCACTGGTCGTGCGCCACTGATCGTGCGCATTGAAAACCTGCACCTGTCTATAAATAGCTGCTCCGCGAAAACAGTCGTAACCTCTTCGTTTCTATGTCTTTTTGAGCGCCGTTTTTTGCGTTTTTTCATTCTAAGCCTCCTCTATTCATCTAGGGACTTCAAGGAAGATATTGGATCTTACTTTCATCATCAAGGAAGGTTTAAAGAGCATTTGGACATCACCGGGTCGTGACACGAAGAAGACGGGCCATTGGGAGGAAGTGACAGCCCTCCTTTACCCCGGACGCAGTTGAGGACCGAGCTTGGACGCGGATTGATAACCCAGCGATTCCAACCGTGAATCCCAGCAAGGCTTCGGAGTCGGTCGAATCTCTTACTCTTTATTCTTTTGAAATGATGTTTGTATGCTAAACTCTCTATTTTGTGGATGAAGAACATGATAAATCCAGATCTATAACTTTTATTTCATGTTTATGAAATTCCTTTTTATTTATCCATGTGTATGAGGTGCGCTATTATCATTCATCTTCCATCCGCCATTACCCTCCATTCCATTCCGCTTTACTACTCTCCCACTACGTGAGCCTACTCTTCCATTCGCCAAGCTAAGCGGTGCTAACGGCCCGTGTAATCCACCTAACTTCCTCCGGTGCAAACCACCTCATCCGCTTGCCTACTCGTCCACCCGCCCTAGCGAAGTAGTGCGTTCAAGGCCTACATAGTTTCCATCCCGCCAAGCGAAGCAGTGCGCTCAAGGCCTGCATAATAGGGCATTTATTTTTCTGCATTAGAAATAGAAACCAATTCAACCACCCATCATAACCCCGACGTTATGGACTTCAATCTCAAGTCCTTCCTCGAACATTAACTCCACCTTACTGTGTTCGTTTGAGATCGATACTCGGGGATTTACTCCTCGTTTTATATTACTTGAACGATCGGTACACTGCCGTTTCGTGCCGCAGTCGAGCTACCGCCTATAGCGGTGTGCGAGATTTGCGCCATCAAGTTTTTGGCGCCGTTGCCGGGGAACACAGTCGTGTGAGTTTTCTGGAGAGGGAGAATCTGAGAGAGAAGCCCTTCCATTTGTTTATCGCATCTTTTATTTTATTTCTGTTCTCTTTATTCCATTTTCTTGTTTTATAGTAGGTTGCTTTAGTAAATTTTTGTTAGGTGTAGTATTTCGCACAATAGTGTTCTTCTTTTTGAATCGTTTTATCTTCACACTATGTGGGCACATCTCAATTTCCGTTGCCGTTGGTGTGGAGCTACCTCCCACTCTAGTGATGAATGCCCTACGGAGAATAGTAGGCATAATTCTTATAGCCCAGCATATGGAGCACCGACTTCATCTGGTACTCCATATGGTGCGCGTAAGTCTTATGGCTACTCTGCTGAGCCTTTACCGTCATACTTCTTCTCGGCTCCAGCCCCCGCTGTGCCAAAGAAGCCCGCAAGGCAGTGCCAGTTTTGTCGGAGCACTGATCATGTCTTGAAGGACTGTGCCGAGTATCTTCGCCAATTGGATGAGGATGACGAGCCGGATATCCGGATCGTCCCAACTCCTAACTCTGGCGGCACACCTTCAACATCCGGTTATGTGTCTTTGTCACCTTCACATCTTGAAGGGAATGGCATGGATACGGTCACCGGATGTGCGGCTGATCTATGCACCAACATTGCTGAGCCTACTCTCCATGTGCATCAACCACCCCTAGTTGATTCGATTCTTTGTGAGGAATCAGTGCTCGACATTTATCCAACCACTATTCCTCCCCCTGTTGTGCATACTACTTTCGTCTCTGACGACATTGTTGAGGATGTGTCGCGGGATGAGGCTGGCGATTTATGTGTTATGCCTGCTCCTATGGAGGAGGACAACCTTCTAGGTGAAGAGGAGCTTTCCTCAACATCGGTGGAGGAAGTCCAAATCTTGGGCTTGGCCACTGTCGAACCCGCTGAACCTTACGGCATTGATGACAATGCCAACATTATTTTACTTACCCATCCTGTTGGGAGTGAGACCGGGACCACTCCCCCAATTTTTGATTATTTAAGTCATTCTTCTCTTTTATTTCCTAACCCCCCTTCTTCATCTGAGCCTGTGCAGGTTGAATCTTCGCAGGTACATTAGGAGGACTTGGAGCATTATGCTCAAGTCAATGATGAGTGTATCTTCATATGTGAGGAGGTTGACCCCTCCTCCATAGAGGAAGCCTCATTCATTTCCTTCTCCTCCTACTGCACCCCTGGAGATGATACCTTGCTGGGCAAGGATTGTTTTGGTGAGATGAATGAGGACCAGGTCTCGTCCTCTTCTTACTTTCTGTTTCCTCTACCTGCGTTATGTAGGTATTATTATTTGGGTAGAGGAGTAACTGTTCTGTCGCCGTATCGGTACCCGCTACCGACACGAGTATTAGAACAGTTACCTGTCCATTTCCTTTTTCATAGGTCCATTAGCTAGAACCTTCATGTTTTTGAATAAGTCGTGCTGGGATGACAATAACCCCAGTAGTTATCTTACTTTTCATGCATTTTATTTTAGTCCATCCTGTTTAGTTAGCTGTAGTTTATTGTAGTTTATCTTTTTCTGTTTCTTTTGTTTTGCGGAGCTGACCCCTGCAGGTACTTCTTCTGGATGGCGGATGCTACAACTTAGTCTTGGTTTAAACGCCAATCTTCTGGTATGCTCACTTGCTGAGCATTGGGTACTCTCTTCCCCTAGCCCTATTTTGATTTTCCTGTCATATATTATGCGGATTGTTTAGTTTAAGTCTGGGGGAGAGTAGTTTTGTTTACCCGCTCGCATGCACTATTGCATTGCATATTAGAAGATTTCATTTAAAATGTTTTGTTCATTTTCATTGCACACCACAGCACCCACTTGAGCGCGCTTAGCCGTTGGCACGTCGCGAGTTGAATTTGTCTTTTTTGTGTGATTTGGAAAATCATTGTGCTGGCTTAGGATTATGAGGTGGAGTAAAATGTTGACTCTTGCAGTGCTCCTAGTCGAGTGCTCATGTCTTGTAGGAATTCGTGTAGATTCAATTTCTTTTTATGCTTTTAGATTATATTTTTCTATTAGCGTAGATATTGTTTACTTTACTCAAAAAGTGGTGAATCCGGTGTGAATCAAACGGTAGCATAGGAATGTGTGTAGACGTTCGTTAGTCTCATATTGCCCGAGCCGGGAGGAAGGATTATCTTTCTCGGTGGCTAGAACTTGCCCAAAGCGATTCTTGAAGCATGGGTATACGGTTAGTCAATTGCGTGAATGTGATATAGGCCATCATTTTGGCCCGGTTGAGCCTTTGTGCCCACTCCTATCGCTTTATCCTCGTTAGCCCAGTTGTGCCTACCCTTTCTTTGATTCAGCCCCACTATTGTCTCACCAAAGCCTAAATGCCAAACCTAGTCGCACTCCCAAATCTGAGCTTTAGCTGTTTAATATTTTCATGAGTTGGGTTGTTGATTTGGTGATATGTTTGTGAAGATTTGGATGTGTTATTGTTTAGTTGCTGAAAATGATAAGAAAAAAAAGAAGAAAATGAGAGAAAGAAAAGAAGTGAAAAGAAAAGAAAAAGATTTGAGCTTTAATGAAAAAATCTGTGTAAAACTTTATGTTTGGGAGTAGGCGGTGCACACACCCATGTTGTTAAGTCCAAGTCTGGGGGTGTGATGTACCCGTGTGTTTGTGTGGCGAATAAGGAGAATTTCTGCACTAGCTCATTTGGGTTTAATATTTGAGCCATCGTCTTTATCATTGCATACCTCACCTAAACCCAAGCCCCATTTAAAACCTAAAGTCCTATTGATTCACGCATTTGAGTCAAACCAGTGCCGTGGAGAGAGTGCGAACGGGCAAGCTTATGGTCACCGACATTGATGGATTTCAATGGAGTTGTCCCGAGCCCCGATCTTTGGCAATGCTCGCCTCAGCGTTCAGTTTACTTTCTTCCTATGTACGACCTTATGATTCACCGTGATTCGCCTTTTGAGTAAACGTAATATATAAATACGCTCCTAGAAAATTATAAACCAATATGTATAATTAGAAATTTTGTCTACTGTATTTCTACGCACATGAGCATGCGACTTCGCATGGTACTCCGCTTGATAATTTCTTCGCCAGCTTATGTTTTTACTGTCCGCGAGAGATGGTTTGCTCGGGACGCGCAAACAGGTAAGTCTGGGGGTGTGATGAGTCCCATTTATATACACATTTATGGACTCATCTGGGCCGGTATTTGAGTCAATGCACTACATTTTAGATCCATAATCACTCATATTTTCTTCTCTACCTGTTATTCCAAGCTAAGTGCACTTTTAGGCCCGTTTCGATGTAATTTCTTGTTTATCTTACTCATGCTTTATGTTGCAATTCAATTTCTATATTTGAGAATGTGTGGAATGCCCATTTACGTGGCCTGACGATCTTTAATGTTGATACGGGGGTTGTGCGAGTGTTCCGGGGCGCAAAAACTGCACAGGAACACTACGCACGACCACTGGACATAGTGCGCACGACCACTGGTCGCGCACTAGTGATCATGCATTAATTCCCACCTAAAAAGTGGCCTGACTGGCTTAACGCACGACCACTGGACATAGTGCGCACGACCACTGGTCGTGCGCCACGGATCGTGCACATTGAAAACCTGCACCTGTCTATAAATAGCTGCTCCGCGAAAACAGCCGTAACCTCTTCGTTTCTAGGTCTTTTTGAGCGCCGTTTTTTTGCGTTTTTTCGTTCTAAGCCTCCTCTATTCATCTAGGGACTTCAAGGAAGAGATTGGATCTTACTTTCATCATCAAGGAAGGTTTAAAGAGCATTTGGACATCACCGGGTCGTGACACGAAGAAGACGGGCCATTGGGAGGAAGTGACAGCCCTCCTTTACCCCGGACGCAGTTGAGGACCGAGCTTGGACGCGGATTGACAACCCAGCGATTCCAACCGTGAACCCCAGCAAGGCTTCGGAGTCGGTCGAATCTCTTACTCTTTATTCTTTTGAAATGATGTTTTTATGCTAAACTCTCTATTTTGTGGATGAAGAACATGATAAATCCAGATCTATAACTTTTATTTCATGTTTATGAAATTCCTTTTTATTTATCCATGTGTATGAGGTGCGCTATTATCATTCATCTTCCATCCGCCATTACCCTCCATTCCATTCCGCTTTACTACTCTCCCACTACGTGAGCCTACTCTTCCATTCGCCAAGCTAAGCGGTGCTAACGGCCCGTGTAATCCACCTCACTTCCGCCGGTGCGAACCACCTCAACCGCTTGCCTACTCGTCCACCCGCCCTAGCGAAGTAGTGTGTTCAAGTCCTACATAGTTTCCATCCTGCCAAGCGAAGCAGTGCGCTCAAGGCCTGCATATTAGGGCATTTATTTTTCTGCATTAGAAATAGAAACCAATTCAACCACCCATCATAACCCCGACGTTATAGACTTCAATCTCAAGTCCTTCCTCGAACATTAACTCCACCTTACTGTGTTCCTTTGAGATCGATACTCGGGTATTTACTCCTCCTTTTATATTAATTGAACGATCGGTACACTGCCGTTTCGTGCCGCAGTCGAGCTACCGCCTATAGCGGTGTGCGAGATTTGCGCCATCAAGTTTTTGGCGCCGTTGCTGGGGAACACAGTCGTGTGAGTTTTCTGGAGAGGGAGAATCTGAGAGAGAAGCCCTTCCATTTGTTTATCGCATCTTTTATTTTATTTCTGTTCTCTTTATTCCATTTTCTTGTTTTATAGTAGGTTGCTTTAGTAAATTTTTGTTAGGTGTAGAATTTCGCACAATAGTGTTCTTCTTTTTGAATCATTTTATCTTCACACTATGTGGGCACATCTCAATTTCCGTTGCCGTTGGTGTGGAGCTACCTCCCACTCTAGTGATGAATGCCCTACGGAGAATAGTAGGCATAATTCTTATAGCCCAGCATATGGAGCACCGACTTCGTCTGGTACTCCATATGGTGCGCGTAAGTCTTATGGCTACTCTGCTCAGCCTTTACCGTCGTATTTCTTTTCGGCTCCAGCTCCCGCTGTGCCAAAGAAGCCCGCAAGGCAGTGCCGGTTTTGTCGGAGCACTGATCATGTCTTGAAGGACTGTGCCGAGTATCTTCGCCAATTGGATGAGGATGACGAGCCGGATATCCGGATCGTCCCAACTCCTAACTCTGGCGGCACACCTTCAACATCCGGTTATGTGTCTTTGTCACCTTCACATCTTGAAGGGAATGGCATGGATACGGTCACCGGATGTGCGGCTGATCTATGCACCAACATTGCTGAGCCTACTCTCCATGTGCATCAACCACCCATAGTGGATTCGATTCTTTGTGAGGAATCAGTGCTTGACATTTATCCAACCACTATTCCTCCCCCTGTTGTGCATACTACTTTCGTCTCTGACGACATTGTTGAGGATGTGTCGCGGGATGAGGCTGGCAATTTATGTGTTATGCCTGCTCCTATGGAGGAGCACAACCTTCTAGGCGAAGAGGAGCTTTCCTCAACACCGGTGGAGGAAGTCCAAATCTTGGGCTTGGCCACTGTCGAACCCGCTGAACCTTACGGCATTGATGACAATGCCAACATTATCTTACTTACCCATCCTGTTGGGAGTGAGACCGGGACCACTCCCCCAATTTTTGATTATTTAAGTCATTCTTCTCTTTTATTTCCTAACCCCCCTTCTTCATCTGAGCTTGTGCAGGTTGAATCTTCGCAGGTACATCAGGAGGACTTGGAGCATTATGCTCAAGTCAATGATGAGTGTATCTTCATATGTGAGGAGGTTGACCCCTCCTCCATAGAGGAAGCCTCATTCATTTCCTTCTCCTCCTGCTGCACCCATGGAGATGATACCTTGCTGGGCAAGGATTGTTTTGGTGAGATGAATGAGGACCAGGTCTCCTCCTCTTCTTACTTTCTGTTTCCTCTACCTGCGTTATGTAGGTATTATTATTTGGGTAGAGGAGTAACTGTTCTGTCGCCGTATCGGTACCCGCTACCGACACGTGTATTAGAACAGTTACCTGTCCATTTCCTTTTTCATAGGCCCATTAGCTAGAACCTTCATGTTTTTGAATAATTCGTGCTGGGATGACAATAACCCCAGTAGTTATCTTACTTTTCATGCATTTTATTTTAGTCCATCCTGTTTAGTTAGCTGTAGTTTATTGTAGTTTATCTTTTTCTGTTTCTTTTGTTTTGTGGAGCTGACCCCTGCAGGTACTTCTTCTGGATGGCGGATGCTGCAGCTTAGTCTTGGTTTAAACGCCAATCTTCTGGTATGCTCACTTGCTGAGCATTTGGTACTCTCTTCCCCTAGCCCTATTTTGATTTTCCTGTCATATATTATGCGGATTGTTTAGTTTAAGTCTGGGGGAGAGTAGTTTTGTTTACCCGCTCGCATGCACTATTGCATTGCATATTAGAAGATTTCATTTAAAATGTTTTGTTCATTTTCATTGCACACCACAGCACCCACTTGAGCGCGCTTAGCCGTTGGCACGTCGCGAGTTGAATTTGTCTTTTTTTTGTGATTTGGAAAATCATTGTGCTGGCTTAGGATTATGAGGTGGAGTAAAATGTTGACTCTTGCAGTGCTCCTAGTCGAGTGCTCATGTCTTGTAGGAATTCGTGTAGATTCAATTTCTTTTTATGCTTTTAGATTATATTTTTCTATTAGCGTAGATATTGTTTACTTTACTCAAAAAGTGGTGAATCCGGTGTGAATCAAACGGTAGCATAGGAATGTGTGTAGACGTTCGTTAGTCTCGTATTGCCCGAGCCGGGAGGAAGGATTATCTTTCTCGGTGGCTAGAACTTGCCCAAAGCGATTCTTGAAGCATGGGTATACGGTTAGTCAATTGCGTGAATGTGATATAGGCCATCATTTTGGCCCGGTTGAGCCTTTGTGCCCACTCCTATCGCTTTATCCTCGTTAGCCCAGTTGTGCCTACCCTTTCTTTGATTCTGCCCCACTATTGTCTCACCAAAGCCTAAATGCCAAACCTAGTCGCACTCCCAAATCTGAGCTTTAGCTGTTTAATATTTTAATGAGTTGGGTTGTTGATTTGGTGATATGTTTGTGAAGATTTGGATGTGTTATTGTTTAGTTGCTGAAAATGATAAGAAAAAAAAAAGAAGAAAATGAGAGAAAGAAAAGAAGTGAAAAGAAAGGAAAAAGATTTGAGCTTTAATGAAAAAATTTGTGTAAAAATTTATGTTTGGGAGTAGGCGGTGCACACACCCATGTTGTTAAGTCCAAGTCTGGGGGTGTGATGTACCCGTGTGTTTGTGTGGCGAATAAGGAGAATTTCTACACTAGCTCATTTGGGTTTAATATTTGAGCCATCGTCTTTATCATTGCATACCTCACCTAGACCCAAGCCCCATTTAAAACCTAAAGTCCTATTGATTCACGCATTTGAGTCAAACCAGTGCCGTGGAGAGAGTGCGAACGGGCAAGCTTATGGTCACCGACATTGATGGATTTCAATGGAGTTGTCCCGAGCCCCGATCTTTGGCAATGCTCGCCTCAGCGTTCAGTTTACTTTCTTCCTATGTACGACCTTATGATTCAACGTGATTCGCCTTTTGAGTAAACGTAATATATAAATACGCTCCTAGAAAATTATAAACCAATATGTATAATTAGAAATTTGGTCTACTGTATTTCTACGCACATGAGCATGCGACTTCGCATGGTACTCCGCTTGATAATTTCTTCGCCAGCTTATGTTTTTACTGTCCGCGAGAGATAGTTTGCTCGGGACACGCAAACAGGTAAGTCTGGGGGTGTGATGAGTCCCATTTATATACACATTTATGGACTCATCTGGGCCGGTATTTGAGTCAATGCACTACATTTTAGATCCATAATCACTCATATTTGTTCTCTACCTGTTATTCCAAGCTAAGTGCACTTTTAGGCCCGTTTCGATGTATTTTCTTGTTTATCTTACTCATGCTTTATGTTGCAATTCAATTTCTATATTTGAGAATGTGTGGAATGCCCATTTATGTGGCCTGGCGATCTTTAATGTTGATACGGGGGTTGTGCGAGTGTTCCGGGGCGCAAAAACTGCACAGGAACACTGCGCACGACCACTGGACATAGTGCGCACGACCACTGGCCGTGCACTAGTGATCGTGCATTAATTCCCACCTAAAAAGTGGCCTGACTGGCTTAACGCACGACCACTGGACATAGTGCGCACGACCACTGGTCGTGCGCCACCGATCGTGCGCATTGAAAACCTGCACCTGTCTATAAATAGCTGCTCCGCGAAAACCGCCGTAACCTCTTCGTTTCTAGGACTTTTTGAGCGCCGTTTTTTGCGTTTTTTCGTTCTAAGCCTCCTCTATTCATCTAGGGACTTCAAGGAAGAGATTGGATCTTACTTTCATCATCAAGGAAGGTTTAATGAGCATTTGGACATCACTGGGTCGTGACACGAAGAAGACGGGCCATTGGGAGGAAGTGACAGCCCTCCTTTACCCTGGCCGCAGTTGAGAACCGAGCTTGGACGCGGATTGACAACCCAGCGATTCCAACCGTGAATCCCAGCAAGGCTTCGGAGTCGGTCGAATCTCTTACTCTTTATTCTTTTGAAATGATGTTTGTATGCTAAACTCTCTATTTTGTGGATGAAGAACATGATAAATCCAGATCTATAACTTTTATTTCATGTTTATGAAATTCCTTTTTATTTATCCATGTGTATGAGGTGCGCTATTATCATTCATCTTCCATCCTCCATTACCCTCCATTCCATTCCGCTTTACTACTCTCCCACTACGTGAGCCTACTCTTCCATTCGCCAAGCTAAGCGGTGCTAACGGCCCGTGTAATCAACCTCACTTCCGCCGGTGCGAACCACCTCATCCGCTTGCCTACTTGTCCACCAGCCCTAACGAAGTAGTGCGTTCAAGTCCTACATAGTTTCCATCCCGCCAAGCGAAGCAGTGCGCTCAAGGCCTGCATATTAGGGCATTTATTTTTCTGCATTAGAAATAGAAACCAATTCAACTACCCATCATAACCCCGACGTTATGGACTTCAATCTCAAGTCCTTCCTCGAACATTAACTCTACCTTACTGTGTTCCTTTGAGATCGATACTCGGGGATTTACTCCTCGTTTTATATTACTTGAACGATCGGTACACTGCCGTTTCGTGCCGTAGTCGAGCTACCGCCTATAGCGGTGTGCGAGATTTGCGCCATCAAGTTTTTGGCGCCGTTGCCGGGGAACACATTCGTGTGAGTTTTCTGGAGAGGGAGAATCTGAGAGAGAAGCCCTTCCATTTGTTTATCGCATCTTTTATTTTATTTCTGTTCTCTTTATTCCATTTTCTTGTTTTATAGTAGGTTGCTTTAGTAAATTTTTGTTAGGTGTAGTATTTCGCACAATAGTGTTCTTCTTTTTGAATCGTTTTATCTTCACACTATGTGGGCACATCTCAATTTCCGTTGCCGTTGGTGTGGAGCTACCTCCCACTCTAGTGATGAATGCCCTACGGAGAATAGTAGGCATAATTCTTATAGCCAGCATATGGAGCACCGACTTCGTCTGGTACTCCATATGGTGCGCGTAAGTCTTATGGCTACTCTGCTGAGCCTTTACCGTCGTACTTCTTTTCGGCTCCAGCTCCCGCTGTGCCAAAGAAGCCCGCAAGGCAGTGCCGGTTTTGTCGGAGCACTGATCATGTCTTGAAGGACTGTGCCGAGTATCTTCGCCAATTGGATGAGGATGACGAGCCGGATATCCGGATCGTCCCAACTCCTAACTCTGGCGGCACACCTTCAACATCCGGTTATGTGTCTTTATCACCTTCACATCTTGAAGGGAATGGCATGGATACGGTCAACGGATGTGCGGCTGATCTATGCACCAACATTGCTGAGCCTACTCTCCATGTGCATCAACCACCCCTAGTGGATTCGATTCTTTGTGAGGAATCAGTGCTTGACATTTATCCAACCACTATTCCTCCCCCTGTTGTGCATACTACTTTCGTCTCTGACGACATTATTGAGGATGTGTCGCGGGATGAGGCTGGCGATTTATGTGTTATGCCTGCTCCTATGGAGGAGGACAACCTTCTAGGTGAAGAGGAGCTTTCCTCAACACCGGTGGAGGAAGTCCAAATCTTGGGCTTGGCCACTGTCGAACCCGCTGAACCTTACGGCATTGATGACAATGCCAACATTATTTTACTAACCCATCCTGTTGGGAGTGAGACCGGGACCACTCCCCCAATTTTTGATTATTTAAGTCATTCTTCTCTTTTATTTCCTAACCCCCCTTCTTCATCTGAGCCTGTGCAGGTTAAATCTTCGCAGGTACATCAGGAGGACTTGGAGCATTATGCTCAAGTCAATGATGAGTGTATCTTCATATGTGAGGAGGTTGACCCCTCCTCCATAGAGGAAGCCTCATTCATTTCCTTCTCCTCCTGCTGCACCCCTGGAGATGATACCTTGCTGGGCAAGGATTGTTTTGGTGAGATGAATGAGGACCAGGTCTCCTCCTCTTCTTACTTTCTGTTTCCTCTACCTGCGTTATGTAGGTATTATTATTTGGGTAGAGGAGTAACTATTCTGTCGCCGTATCGGTACCCGCTACCGACACGTGTATTAGAACAGTTACCTGTCCATTTCCATTTTCATAGGCCCATTAGCTAGAACCTTCATGTTTTTAAATAAGTCGTGCTGGGATGACAATAACCCCAGTAGTTATCTTACTTTTCATGCATTTTATTTTAGTCCATCCTGTTTAGTTAGCTGTAGTTTATTGTAGTTTATCTTTTTCTGTTTCTTTTGTTTTGCGGAGCTGACCCCCGCAGGTACTTCTTCTGGATGGCGGATGCTGCAGCTTAGTCTTGGTTTAAACGCCAATCTTCTGGTATGCTCACTTGCTGAGCATTGGGTACTCTCTTCCCCTAGCCCTATTTTGATTTTCCTGTCATATATTATGCGGATTGTTTAGTTTAAGTCTGGGGGAGAGTAGTTTTGTTTACCCGCTCGCATGCACTATTGCATTGCATATTAGAAGATTTCATTTAAAATGTTTTGTTCATTTTCATTGCACACCACAGCACCCACTTGAGCGCGCTTAGCCGTTGGCACGTCGCGAGTTGAATTTATCTTTTTTGTGTGATTTGGAAAATCATTGTGCTAGCTTAGGATTATGAGGTGGAGTAAAATGTTGACTCTTGCAGTGCTCCTAGTCGAGTGCTCATGTCTTGTAGGAATTCGTGTAGATTCAATTTCTTTTTATGCTTTTAGATTATATTTTTCTATTAGCGTAGATATTGTTTACTTTACTCAAAAAGTGGTGAATCCGGTGTGAATCAAACGGTAGCATAGGAATGTGTGTAGACGTTCGTTAATCTCGTATTGCCCGAGCCGGGAGGAAGGATTATCTTTCTCGGTGGCTAGAACTTGCCCAAAGCGATTCTTGAAGCATGGGTATACGGTTAGTCAATTGCGTGAATGTGATATAGGCCATCATTTTGGCCCGGTTGAGCCTTTGTGCCCACTCCTATCGCTTTATCCTCGTTAGCCCAGTTGTGCCTACCCTTTCTTTGATTCAGCCCCACTATTGTCTCACCAAAGCCTAAATGCCAAACCTAGTCGCACTCCCAAATCTGAGCTTTAGCTGTTTAATATTTTCATGAGTTGGGTTGTTGATTTGGTGATATGTTTGTGAAGATTTGGATGTGTTATTGTTTAGTTGCTGAAAATGATAAGAAAAAAAAGAAGAAAATGAGAGAAAGAAAAGAAGTGAAAAGAAAAGAAAAAGATTTGAGCTTTAATGAAAAAATCTGTGTAAAAATTTATGTTTGGGAGTAGGCGGTGCACACACCCATGTTGTTAAGTCCAAGTCTGGGGGTGTGATGTACCCGTGTGTTTGTGTGGCGAATAAGGAGAATTTCTGCACTAGCTCATTTGGGTTTAATATTTGAGCCATCGTCTTTATCATTGCATACCTCACCTAAACCCAAGCCCCATTTAAAACCTAATGTCCTATTGATTCACGCATTTGAGTCAAACCAGTGCCGTGGAGAGAGTGCGAACGGGAAAGCTTATGGTTACCGACATTGATGGATTTCAATGGAGTTGTCCCGAGCCCCGATCTTTGGCAATGCTCGCCTCAACGTTCAGTTTACTTTCTTCCTATGTACGACCTTATGATTCACCGTGATTCGCCTTTTGAGTAAACGTAATATATAAATACGCTCCTAGAAAATTATAAACCAATATGTATAATTAGAAATTTTGTCTACTGTATTTCTACGCACATGAGCATGCGACTTCGCATGGTACTCCGCTTGATAATTTCTTCGCCAGCTTATGTTTTTACTGTCCGCGAGAGATGGTTTGCTCGGGACGCGCAAACAGGTAAGTCTGGGGGTGTGATGAGTCACATTTATATACACATTTATGGACTCATCTGGGTCGGTATTTGAGTCAATGCACTACATTTTAGATCCATAATCACTCATATTTGTTCTCTACCTGTTATTCCAAGCTAAGTGCACTTTTAGGCCCGTTTCGATGTATTTTCTTGTTTATCTTACTCATGCTTTATGTTGCAATTCAATTTCTATATTTGAGAATGTGTGGAATGCCCATTTACGTGGCCTGACGATCTTTAATGTTGATACGGGGGTTGTGCGAGTGTTCCAGGGCGCAAAAACTGCACAGGAACACTGCGCACGACCACTGGACATAGTGCGCACGACCACTGGTCGTGCACTAGTGATCGTGCATTAATTCCCACCTAAAAAGTGGCCTGACTGGCTTAACACACGACCACTGGACATAGTGCACACGACCACTGGTCGTGCGCCACTGATCGTGCGCATTGAAAACCTGCACCTGTCTATAAATAGCTGCTCCGCGAAAACAGCCGTAACTTCTTCGTTTCTAGGTCTTTTTGAGCGCCATTTTTTGCGTTTTTTCGTTCTAAGCCTCCTCTATTCATCTAGGGTCTTCAAGGAAGAGATTGGATCTTACTTTCATCATCAAGGCAGGTTTAAAGAGCATTTGGACATCACCGGGTCGTGACACGAAGAAGACGGGCCATTGGGAGGAAGTGACAGCCCTCCTTTACCCCGGACGCAGTTGAGGACCGAGCTTGGACGCGGATTGACAAACCCGCGATTCCAACCGTGAATCCCAGCAAGGCTTCAGAGTCGGTCGAATCTCTTACTCTTTATTCTTTTGAAATGATGTTTGTATGCTAAACTCTCTATTTTGTGGATGAAGAACATGATAAATCCAGATCTATAACTTTTATTTCATGTTTATGAAATTCCTTTTTATTTATCCATGTGTATGAGGTGCGCTATTATCATTCATCTTCCATCCGCCATTACCCTCCATTCCATTCCGCTTTACTACTCTCCCACTACGTGAGCCTACTCTTCCATTCGCCAAGCTAAGCGGTGCTAACGGCCCGTGTAATCCACCTCACTTCCGCCGGTGCGAACCACCTCATCCGCTTGCCTACTCGTCCACCCGCCCTAGCGAAGTAGTGCGTTCAAGGCCTACATAGTTTCCATCCCGCCAAGCGAAGCAGTGCGCTCAAGGCCTGCATATTAGGGCATTTATTTTTCTGCATTAGAAATAGAAACCAATTCAACCACCCATCATAACCCCGACGTTATGGACTTCAATCTTAAGTCCTTCCTCAAACATTAACTCCACCTTACTGTGTTCCTTTGAGATCGATACTCGGGGATTTACTCCTCATTTTATATTACTTGAACGATCGGTACACTGCCGTTTCGTGGCGCAGTCGAGCTACCGCCTATAGCGGTGTGCGAGATTTGCGCCATCAGGGGCCAGCCCCCTGGCCCGCCCCAGCTCTGAGGTAGGAAGCGGTCTGCGTTTAGCGTTTTAGAACAGCGGGACTTGGATATCCGCAGCCACTTCCGGGGGCATGTTGGTATTTTCAGGGACCGGTTTTTGGTTATTCGCAGCCCAACTTCCAAAATTCTATAAATAGGACCAATGGGCACCATTTGGAGGGCAAACTTATTCTAGGCTAGCTCTCTCTCTCTCTCCCTCCCTCCCCATGTCTCTATGGGGGTGAGGAGAGCCTCCAGTGGTGCCCAAGCTTAGTAGTGGCTTGGGAGGGTAAGTTCCTAAGGGGCTTCCGGGTAAGTGGCGGGACCTCCCCACTAAGCCCTTGGTCCAGTCCATAGTTCCTCAACCTTCAACCTAGAGCTCTCCCTTGGGAGGAGTAAGGGTTGGTCGCCCCTCATCTCGGTGAGGGCTCCAAACTCCACAGAGACCGAGAAATCAGTTTCAACAGAGCTCTCTCTCTCTCTCTCTCTCTCTCTCTCTCTCCCTCCCTCCCCAAGTTTCTCTAGGGGGTGAGGAGAGCCTCCAGTGGTGCCCAAGCTTAGTAGTGGCTTGGGAGGGGAATTTTCTAAGGGGCTTCCGAGTATGTGGCGGGACCTCCCCACTAAGCCCTTGGTCCAGTCCATAGTTCCTCAATCTTCAACCTAGAGCTCTCCCTTGGGAGGAGTAAGGGTTGGTCGCCCCTCATCTCGGTGAGGGCTCCGAACTCCACAGAGACCGAGAAATCGGTATCAACATTATGGTGCGGTGAGCGTGGAGTGTGACCGATTCAAGAAACTCTCAAGATGAGCTCCATGGACGGAGGTGGAGGAAGATCCGACCCAGGTCACTCGCAACCCCCGGTGGCTGGAGTGACGTTGGAGATGTTCGAAAATCTCAAGCGGAAGGTCATGCAGAACTTGCAGGTAGCTTTCGCCATGATAAGCGAAGGCAGGAGAGAAAGTGGTCCGGAGGCCTCACCTCAGCAGACGGGCGAGATCATCCTCGGCCAGGCATCCGGGTAAGAGGTGCCGGAAGGGGGCGAGTGGGGAGGTCCTCGACCCCCACTCGCCGAGACCCAAGTGGGCGAGTGGAGAGGTCCTCGACCCCCAGTCGCCGAGACCCAAGTGGGCGAGTGGGGAGGTCCTCGACCCCCACTCGCTGAGACCCAAGGGGGTGAGTGGGGAGGTCCTCGACCCCCACTCGCCGAGACCCAAGCGGGCGAGTGGGGAGGTCCTCGACCCCCACTCGCCGAGACCCAAGCGGGCGAGTGGGGAGGTCTTCGACCCCCACTCACCGAGCCCCAAGGGGGAGAGTGGGGAGGTGTCAAACCCCATCTCGCCCAGATCCAAAGGGGGGCGAGCATAGGAAGTCCTTTGTGTGAGTTGATCCTCTCGGCCCCGGTTCCAGAGGGGTTCGGGAGGTTGGAGATGTCTCACTACTCCGGCAAGGATAACCCCGTCCTGCACCTGCAGTGGTTTGAGGTCATGGTCTCCATCAGGCCCGTGACATACTCTTTCAAGTGTCGACTCTTCGCGACAACTTTGAAGGAGAAGGCTAGAGATTGGTTCCACCAGCTCCCTGCGGGATCCATCTATGCCTTCGAAGTCTTACGTAGAGTCTTCTTGCTACGCTCCTCGACTTCAAGGAAGAGGAAGAAAGATGCCGAAGCACTTTTCAAGATCAAGCAAGAGCTGGGGGAGTCGCTGACTCACTATCTGGAGCGGTTCAGGGAGGAGGTTCTCCTCGTCCAAGAAGTGCCCGGGTACACCCTCAAGCTTGCCTTCACATTGGGGCTGCGGGAGGGCTTCTTCAAGATGGACCTCAAGAGCAGAGCTCCTTTGTCCTTTGAGGAGTTGATGGAAAGGGTGGCAGAAGAAGTTGAGAGTGAGGAGGCCAACCCAGAGTTAGCGAGAAGGTTGGCCAAGCTGAGTGAGTCGGAGGCAAGGCAGCAGGGGGGAAGGGTAGGGGCCCCCAAGAGGAAGTTCGACCAAGAGGAAGACAACTTCCAGGAAGAAGAGTCCGACCCCCCAGGGTGGAGGCAGGGACCGAAGGCACCCTCTCCACCACCTCAGCAAACCATGACAATCGGTTGGGGGAGAAGGAGGAGAGCCAGGAAGGTAGGAAGAAGAGGAAAAAGAAGGGGTATGGTTGAGTTACCTTACTGCGACTTCCACGATGAGGAGGGTCACGCGACGTCCGCCTACCCTGAATTCTTGGAACTAAGGGAGGCGAGGGGTCCGAGGAAGCAGCAACAACAACCAGAAGAGGTCGAGGAATACCAGACTTGGGAGTAGGAGACCAAGTTTTAGTTTTCTTGCTTATCTTTTTCTTTGAGCCCATGTAGTATGATGGTCTACGTTCAGACTTAGTTTTTCTTACAAGTAATATGACAATCAAAGTTATGAAAGTTTTTCAGGTACTTAACCCCGGTGCTGGCCCAGTGACCAGGCTCCCATCAAGCTGGCAGGGCCGGGAACCGCTCGGTGGCCGAATGTTCCAAAGGTACCTAGCCCCGATGCTGGCCCGCTGACCAGGCTCCCATCATGCTGGCAGGGCCGGGAACCGCTCGGTGGCCGAATGTTTCAAAGGTACCTAGCTCTGATGCTGGCCCGCTGACCAGGCTCCCATCAAGCTGGCAGGGCCAGGAACCGCTCGGTGGCTGAATGTTTCAAAGGTACCTAGCCCCGATGCTGGCACGCTGACCAGGCTCCCATCAAGCTTGCAGGTCCGGGAACCGCTCGGTGGCCAAGTGTTTCAAAGGTACTTAACCCCGATGATGGCCTGCTGACCAGGCTCCCATCAAGCTGGCAGGGCGGGGAACCGCTCGGTGGCCGAATGTTTCAAAGGTACCTAGCCCCGATGCTGGACCGCTGACCAGGCTCCCATCAAGCTGGCAGGGCCGGGAACCGCTCGGTGGCTGAATGTTTCAAAGGTACCTAGCCCCGAAGCTGGCCCGCTGACCTGGCTCCCATCAAGCTGGCAGGGCCGGGAACCGCTCTGTGGCCGAATGTTTCAAAGGTACCTAGCCCCGATGCTGGCCCGCTGACCAGGCTCCCATCAAGCTGGCAGGGCCGGGAACCGCTCGGTGGACAAGTGATTCAAAGGTACTTAACCCCGATGCTGGCCCGCTGACCAGGCTCGCATCAAGCTGGCAGGGTCAGGAACCGCTCGGTGGCCGAATGTTTCAAAGGTACCTAGCCCCGATGCTGGCCCGCTGACCAGGCTCCCATCAAGCTGGCAGGGCCGGGAACCGCTCGGTGGACGAATATTTCAAAGGTACCTAACCCCGATGCTGGCCCGCTGACCAGGCTCCCATCATGCTGGGAGGGTCAGGAACCGCTCGATGGCCAAATGTTTCAAAGATACTTAACCCCGATGCTGGCCTGCTGACCAGGCTCCCATCAAGCTGGCAGGGCCGGGAACCGCTCAGTGGCCGAATGTTTCAAAGGTACTTAGCCCCGATGCTGGCCCGCTGACCAGGCTCCCACCTAGCTGGCAGGGCCGGGAAACCGTCCGGTGGCTGGAAGATCTCTATGTATTTTTCCCCCGAGGTGGTCTCGCTAGCCGGGCTCTCACTAGCCGGCAGGGTCGGAAGACCTCTCGGGGAGGCTATGTATTTTCCCCCGAGGTGGTCTCGCTAGCCGGGATCTCATTAGCCGGCAGGGTCGGAAGACCTCTCGGGGAGGCTATGTATTTTTCCCCCGAGGTGGTCTCGCTAGCCAGGCTCTCACTAGCCGGCAGGGTCGGAAGACCTCTCGGGGATGCTATGTATTTTTCACCGAGGTGGTCTCGCTAGTCGGGCTCTCACTAGCCGGCAGGGTTAGAAGACCTCTCGGGGAGGCTATGTATTTTTCCCCGAGGTGGTCTCGTTAGCCAGGCTCTCATTAGTCGGAAGGGTCGGAAGACCTCTCGGGGAGGCTATGTATTTTTACCCGAGGTGGTCTCGCTAGCCGGGCTCTCACTAGCCGACGGGGTTGGAAGACCTCTCGTGAGGCTATGTATTTTTCCCCTGAGGTGGTCTCGCTAGCCGTGCTCTCACTAGCCGGTAGGGTCGGAAGACCTCTCGGGGAGGCTATATATTTTTCCCCCGAGGTGGTCTCGCTAGCCGGGATCTCACTAGCCGGCAGGGTCGAAAGACTTCTCAGGGAGGGTATGTATTTTTCCCCGAGGTGGTCTCGCTAGCCGGGCTCTCACTAGCCGGCAGGGTTTGAAGACCTCTCGGGGAGGCTATGTATTTTTCACCGAGGTGGTCTCGCTAGTCGGGCTCTCACTAGCCGGCAGGGTTAGAAGACCTCTCGGGGAGGCTATGTATTTTTCCCCGAGGTGGTCTCGTTAGCCAGGCTCTCATTAGTCGGAAGGGTCGGAAGACCTCTCGGGGAGGCTATGTATTTTTACCCGAGGTGGTCTCGCTAGCCGGGCTCTCACTAGCCGACGGGGTTGGAAGACCTCTCGTGAGGCTATGTATTTTTCCCCTGAGGTGGTCTCGCTAGCCGTGCTCTCACTAGCCGGCAGGGTCGGAAGACCTCTCGGGGAGGCTATATATTTTTCCCCCGAGGTGGTCTCGCTAGCCGGGATCTCACTAGCCGGCAGGGTCGAAAGACTTCTCAGGGAGGGTATGTATTTTTCCCCGAGGTGGTCTCGCTAATCGGGCTCTCACTAGCCGGCAGGGTCGGAAGATCTCTCTGGGAGGCTATGTATTTTTCCCCGAGGTGGTCTCGCTTGCCGGGCTCTCACTAGCCGGCGGGGTTGGAAGACCTCTCGTGAGGTTATGTATTTTTCCCTGAGGTGGTCTCGCTAGCCGGGCTCTCACTAGTCGACGGGGTTGGAAGACCTCTCGTGAGGCTATATATTTTTTCTGAGGTAGCACCATTAGCCAGATTCCCAACGACACTCGTCGAATGTGCAGGGTTGGACATTTCTTTCCGAGTGTGTACCTCGCTCAAAAAGAGCGGGGATTGTGTACAACCCAGAATTCGCCGTGTTTTTCCAAGACCCAGGAGTCTTTTAGAAAGTTGTGCGGTAACATAGTCCATGACAGGAAGAGTAGGGGCAGAGGGGGGCAAGCAGGGAGGAGGGCCGGCCCCCTGGCTTGCCCCAGACCCTTGGGGGGCGAGCCGGGAGGGGGCCCAACCCCCTGGCTCGCCCCAGACCATTAGGGGGCGAGCCGGGAGGGGGCCCAGCCCCCTGGCTCGCCCCAGACCATTAGGGGGCGAGCCGGGAGGGGGCCCAGCCCCCTGGCTCGCCCCAGACCCTAAGGGGGCGAGCCGGGAGGGGGCCCAGCACCCTGGCTCGCCCCAGACCCTTAGGGGGCGAGCCGGGAGGGGGCGCAGCCCCGTGGCTCTCCCCAGAGCCCTTAGGGGTCAAGCCGGGAGGGGGCCCAGCCACCTGGCTCGCCCAGAGCCCTTAGGGGGCGAGCTGGGAGGGGTCCCAGCCCCCTGGATTGCCCCAGACCCTTAGGGGGCTAGCCGGGAGGGGGCCCATCCCCTGGCTCTCACCAGAGCCCTTAGGGGGCGAGCAGGGAGGGGTGCCAGCCCCCTGGCTTGCCCAGACCCTTGGGGGGCGAGCTGGGAGGGGGGCCAGCCCCCTAGCTCCCCCAGACCCTTGAGGGGCGAGCCGGGAGGGGGGCCAGCCCCCTGGCTCGCCCCATACCCTTGAGGGGCGAGCCGGGAGGGGTGCCAGCCTCCTGGCTCGCCCCAGACCCTTGGGGGGTGAGCTGGGAGGGGGGCCAGCCCCTGGCTCGCCCAAGACCCTTGAGGGGCGAGCCGAGAGGTGGCCCAGCCCCCTGGCTCGCCCCAGACCATTAGGGGGCGAGCCGGGAGGGGGCCCATCCCCTTGCGAGCCGGTAGGGGTGCCAGCCCCCTAGCTCGCCCCAAATCCTTGTGGGGCAAGCAGGTAGGGGGGCCAGCCCCCTAGCTCACCCCAAACCCTTGAGGGGCGAGCCAGGAGGGGGCCCAGCCCCGTGGCTCGCCCCAGATTATTAGAGGGCGAGCTGGGAGGGGGCCCAGCCCCCTGGCTCACCCCAGACCCTTAGGGGGCGAGCCGGGAGGGGACCCAGCCCCCTGGCTCGCGCCAGACCCTTAGGGGGCGAGCTGGGAGTAGGACCAGCCCCCTGGCTCGCCCCAGACCCTTAAGGGGCGAGCCGGGAGAGGGCTAGGCCCCTGGCTCGCGCCAGAGCCCTTAGGGGGCGAGCCGGAAGGGGGCTTGGCCCCTGGCTCGCCACAGAGCCCTTAGGGGGCGAGCCGGGAGGGGGCTAGGCCCCTGGCTCGCCCCAGAGCCCTTAGGGGGCGAGCCGGGAGAGGGCCAGGCTCCTGGCTCGCCCAGAGCCCTTAGGGGGCGAGCCGGGAGAGGGCTAGGCCCCTGGCTCGTCCCAAAGCCCTTAGGGGACGAGCCGGGAGGGGGCTAGGCCCCTGGCTGGCCCCAGAGCCCTTAGAGGGCGAGCCGGGAGGGGGCTAGACCCCTGGCTCGCCCCAGAGCCCTTAGGGGGCGAGCCAGGAGAGGGCCAGGCCCCTAGATCACCCCAGAGCCCTTAGGGGGCGAGCCGGGAGGGGGCTAGGCCCCTGGCTCACCCCAGAGCCCTTAGGGGGAGAGCCGGGAGAGGGCTAGGCCCCTGGCTTGCCCTTGAGCCCTTAGGGGGCGAACTGGGAGGGGGCTAGGCCTCTGGCTCTCCCCAGAGCCCTTAGGGGGCGAGCCGGGAGGGGACTAGGCCCCTGGCTCGCCCCAGAGCCCTTAGGGGGCGAGCCGGGAGAGGGCCAGGCCCCTGGCTCGCCCCAGAGCCCTTAGGGGCTAGCCGGGAGGGGGCTAGGCCCCTGGCTCGCCCTAGAGCCCTTAGGGGGCGAGCAGGGAGGGGGGGCAAGCCCCCTGGCTCGCCCCAGAGCCCTTAGGGGGCGAGCAGGGAGGGGGGCCAGCCCCCTGGCCCGCCCCAGCTCCGAGGTAGGAGGCGGTCTACGTTTAGCGTCTTAGAACAGCGGGACTTGGCCATCCGCAGCCACTTCCGGGGGTATGTTGGTATTTTCAGGGACCGGTTTTGTGATTATTCGCAGGCCAACTTCCAAAATCCTATAAATAGGACCAAGAGGCACCATTTGGAGGGCAAGCTTATTCTAGGCTAGCTCCCTCTCTCTCTCTCTCTCTCTCTCCCTCCCTCCCTCCCCAAGTCTCTCTAGGGGGATGAGGAGAGCCTCCAGTGGTGCCTAAGCTTAGTAGTGGCTTGGGAGGGGAAGTTCCTAAGGGGCTTCCGGGTATGTGGCGGGACCTCCCAACTAAGCCCTTGGTCCAGTCCATAGTTCCTCAACCTTCAACCTAGAGCTCTCCCTTGGGAGGAGTAAGGGTTGGTCGCCCCTCATCTCGGTGAGGGCTCCGAACTCCACAGAGACCGAGAAATCGGTTTCAACAGCCCCCGCAACGGGAAGTGGACTTCCAAATTGAGCTTACTCTTAGAGCCCAACCAGTATCCCGAGCACCATACCGAATGGCCCCGAGGGAACTAGCCGAGCTCAAGATTCAACTACAAGAGTTAGTGGACGTAGGTTTTGTTCGCCCGAGTACCTCGCCCTGGGGAGCCCAGTGCCATTCGTTAAAAAGAAAGATGGATCACTACGTCTCTGTATTGACTATAGGGAACTGAATAAGCTCACTCTTCGGAATAGCTATCCCCTGCCTCGAATATAAGAATTGTTTGATCAACTACAAGGCGCGTCCATCTTTTCAAAGATGGATTTAAGATCCAGCTATTATCATCTCAGAGTACGAGAAGAAGACATTTCCAAGACTGCTTTCAGCTCCCGCTATGGACTTTACGAATTCATGGTAATGCCGTTTGGATTGACCAATGCCCCGTCTGCCTTCATGGCTTTAATAAATATGGTGTTTAAAACCCTTCCCAGATCACTTTGTGATAGTTTTTATAGATGACATACTCATCTACTCGAAGAACAAAACTGATCACACCAGGCATATCCAAATGGTTCTGCTCAAGCTAAGGGAGCACTCACTCTTCACGAAGTTCAGTAAATGTGAGTTCTGGATGGAAGAAGTCGGCTTTCTTGGACACACAGTTAACAAAAACGGGGTAGCGGTGGACCAAGCCAAGGTATAAGCAGTACGAGACTGGCCTCCACTTAAATCAGCAGCAGACATCCGGAGTTTCCTTGGCCTCACCGCCTACTACCGTAAGTTTGTAGAAGGATTCTCTAAGATTGCGTTACCACTTACCTCCCTCACCAAAAATTACGTGACGTTCCAGTGGTCTCCCGAATGCGAAGCAGCATTCATAGAGCTGAAGAACCGACTGATATCGGCCCCGATTCTGACACTCCCCTCAGGTACTGAGGGCTTCCAGATCTACGTCGATGCCTCATTAAAGGGATTTGGAGCCGTGCTAATGCAACATGGTAAGGTTATCGCCTACGCCTCACGTCAGCTAAAGCCTCACGAACTAAACTATGCCACCCATGACCTAGAACTGGGTGCGGTAGTTTTCGCATTAAAAGTTTGGAGACAGTACCTCTACGGAGTGCGGTGCGAGATCTTCTCTGATCATAAAAGCCTCAAATACGTCTTCACCCAGAAAGAGCTAAATCTCTGACAGCGCCGATGGTTGGAGTTTCTGTGCGATTACGACTTTGCCCTTCAATACCACCCCGACAAAGCCAATAAGGTTGCAGATGCCCTAAGCCGGCAACCTCCAAGGACCAGGAGTTGGCAAAGGAGCCAACCATCCAGCGCTATCTGGAAAAGATCAAGGGGGTTATCAGACAGTTCCACACTTTCTCGGTCCAACATGTGCCAAGGGAGGAAAGCATCCTGACTGGCCTCCTGGCTACGTTTGGACCCCGGGCAGGGGGGCGGTGTCGGAACTCTTCTGACCATCCATCGAGGAAGGGGAACTGATGGAGATAGATCAACAAGCATCATGGATGGATCCCATCATCATATTCCTGACATCAGGAAAGTTCACCAAAAGGGATGTGGACAAGCAACTGCTCAGATACAAATCAGCATATTACTCCCTACATGCAGGTGCACTATAATGGAAGACCCTCTCGAGGATCCTAGCCCATTGCATGTCAGAAGAGGAGATCCCAAGGGTCCTGGAGGAAATCCACTCGGGGGACAGTGGAAGCCACTCAGGGAGCAGGACCTTGGAAGGAAGGGTGTTAAGGCAAGGCTACTTTTGGCCCAGCCTTAGCCAAGAAGCTGCAGAGTTCACCAAGAAATGATCCAAGTGCCAACTATATGCTCCCATGCAGCTCCTTCCATCCCAAAGGCTCCGGACCATCACAGCTCCGTGGACTTTCGCAATATGGGGATTGGACTTGGTAGGTCCCTTCCCCCATGCGAGCGGCCAGAGAAAATTCATGTTAGTAATGATCGATTACTTCTCTAAATGATAGAGGTGAAAGCGCTAGCTAAGGTAACCTGGGGGATGTTGGTTGATGGAGCATCAGGGAAGCATTCCTTTGGGGGGGTGGGAGTCATCCTGGTAAGCCCCCAAGGGACAGGGATCGAGCAGGCCATCAACATCCACATCCCGATCACCAACAACCAGGTAGAGTATCAGGCGGTAATAGCAGGCCAGCGACTGTAGCTGGATTTGGGTGTGCAAGATGTGGAGGTCTCGACGGACTCCATGGTGGTGGCATGTCAGATCAGGGGGGAGTTTGAGGCAAAGTAGCCAACCCTCCAACGCTATCTGTAGAAGGTCAAGGGGGTCATCAGACAGTTCTGCGCTTTCTCGATCCAACACGTGCCAAGGGAGGAAGGCATCCCGGCTGACCTCCTGGCCAAGTTTGGTCCCCAAGAAGGGGGGACAGTGTTGGAACTCTTTCGACCATCCATCGATTAAGGGGAACTAATGGAGATAGATCAACGAGCCTCATGGAATGATCCCATCATCACCATCCTAACATCGGGGAAGTTCCCCAAAGGAGATGTGGACAAGCGACAGCTTAGGTACAAATCAGCATATACTCCCTACATGCAGGTGCACTATACCAAAAGACCCTCTCGGGGCTCCTAGCTCGCTGCGTGTCAGAAGAGGAGATCCCAAGGGTCCTGGAGGAAATCCACTTGGGGGAGTGTGGAAGCCACTCGGGGAGCAGGACCTTGGAAGGAATGGTGTTGAGGTAAGGCTGCTTCAGGCCCACCCTCAGCAAAGATGCTGCAAAGTTGGCCAAGAAATTGTCCAAGTGCCAGCTACATGCTCCCCTCCAGCTCCTTCCAGCCCAAAGGCTCCGGGCCATCACAGCTCTGTGGCCTTTCGCAATATGGGGATTGGACATGGTAGGTCCCTTCCCCCAGGCGAGCGGCCAGAGAAAATTCCTGTTAGTAATGATCAATTACTTCTCCAAATGGCTGGAGGTGAAAGTGCTAGCTAAGGTAACTTCACGGGTAGTCTGAAATTTTTTATGGGTGGAGATAATCTGTCGGCATGGGCTCCCACTAACCATCATCATAGATAATGGGCTGCAGTTTGCCAGCGACGAGTTCGTCAGCTCTACACCTAGCTAGGCATAAATCTTTGGTTCGCGTTGGTTCACTAACAAAGGAGCAATAGGCAAGTGGAGGTGGCGAACAAGATAATTGTGAATTTGCTGAAAAAGAAGGTCGATTACCTAAGGGGCAACTAGGTACAACAGCTACCTTTGGTCCTCTGGGCATTTAGTACCACCCCGAACACAGCCACAGGGGAGACTCCGCTCAAGCTCTCTCACGGGTTCGAGGTCATCCTCCCAATAGAGGTCAAGGTAAAGACACCCAGGGTGATCTCCGCGGGCGAAGGAGATGAAGAATGCCTAGTGGAAAATGAAGGGGAGCAAAAGCTATATTTGGACCTAGTGGAAGAGCTCCGGGACCTAGCTACCCTCCGGCAGGAAGAGGTCAAATGGCGGATGGCTCGGTACTTCGACAAACATATCCGAGTAAAGCAATTCAGGAACGGGGATTTAGTCTTGAAAAAGGTTGATGCATCAGGGAGAGGGGCCGCGGTGGGAAATCTCGACCCCAACTGGGAGGGGTCTTACATTGTAGATGAAGTGCTCAAGTCGGGAGGGTACCACGTCTAGGATGTGGAAGGGGTACCTCTCGGCCGAGCTCAGATCGGGGATGACCTAAAGCATTTCTATCCCTGAACTTTTGTGTTAACTTATTACATGATTGATTCATTAATGTGTTAATTTCAATGTCTCTTTTTCTGTTCATGGTCCCTCAAGATGTGTATGAGCTGGAGTGCCCCAGATCAATTCCTCTACCGGGCTCTCAATAGACGGTGGGTCATGTTGATCTCTGGAGAGCCTGGATAGGGAAAGTATGAGCTGGAATGCCCCAGATTGATTCTGCTGCCTGGCTTTCATTAGACAGTGGGCAGGTTGATCTCTAGAAAGACTGGCTAGGGAAAGTATGAGCTAGAATTTCCCAGATCAATTCCTCTGTCGGGATCTCATTAGACGGTGGGTCAGGTTGATCTCTGGAGAGGCTGGCTAGGGAAATTATGAGCTGGAGTGCCTCAGATCGATTCTGCTGCCGAGATCTCATTAGACGGTGGGTCAGGTTGATATCTGGAGAGTCTGGCTTGGGAAAGTATGAGCTGGAATGCCCCTTATCGATTCCGCTGTCGGGCTCTCATTATACGGTGGGTCAGGTTGATCTCTAGATAGGGTGGCAAGGGAAAGTATGAGCTGGAGTGCCCCAGATCAATTCAGCTGTCGAGCTCTCAGTAGACGGTGGGTCAGGTTGATCTCTAGAGAGGCTAGCTAGGGAAAGTATGAGCTGGAGTGCCCCAGATCGATTCCACTGCTGGGATCCCATTATACGGCGGTTCTGGTTGATCTTTGGAGAGGATGGCTAGGGAAAGTATGAGTTGGAGTGCCTCAGATCAATTCCGTTGTCGGGCTTTCATTAGACGGTGGGTTAGGTTGATCTCTAGAGAGGCTGGCTTGGGAATGTATGAGCTGGAATGCTCCAGATTGATTCTACAGTCGGGCTCTCATTAGAAAGTGGGTCAGGTTGATCTCTAGAGAGGCTGGCTAGGGAAAGTATGAGTTGGAGTTCCCCAGATCGATTCCGCTGTCGGGCTCTCATTAGACGGTGGGTCAGGTTGATCTCCGGAGAGGCTGGCTATGTAAAAGTGGTACTGGGCCCAAGGCAACAAGCTCTCACAAAGACGACATGGTCAGGCTCTCACCCAGCTGGCACGACAGCAGACTCACCCGTTGGCAGGAAGTTAAGAAAAACATGAGGGAAAATCTTAAGGGGAAAGTACGCGAGTTGTCCCAGCAGAAGAGGCACTCGCCCAGGAAGGCACTCGTTTTGCAGTAAGGTGAGTGGTCTCGGTAAAGGACGTTTTTGCTCAATAACTGCGCCCGAGGTCCCTCCTCATCCAAAAGGTCAATATAGGCTTCGCTCAGGGTAAGTTGTGCTCTCGACAAGGTTGCGCTCTCGGCGATATTATGTAGAAACCTGAGTCCTAAGTAATCGTCCAAATGTACACCCCAGTCAAGGGTGCGTGTGGTGGTGAGCGCGTGTGAGAAGACAGTTAATAAAAACACATCACTCATAGGAGCGCGAGTGATGGTGGGTTGGTATGAGCAAGCTATTAATTAGTACATGTCAACCGGCGAAAGCAAGCGAAAGTGCATGAATGTGAAATCAAATAATGAACCCAGCGTGGGCCAGTGTATGAGAGCATAGCGAATGATATCAAGAAAAAATAGAAGAGCTCAGTTAAATAAACAAACCATTTTCTTTTCATTCTCAAAAAGGTGCTTACAGAAAGCGGGTCTCGCCCCGTACATGTTCTAGTCAAAAAGTTGAAAAGTCAAAAAGAAAGTCTTCAGGGCGGGTCGCCAGGTTTCTCGCTAGAGGATTCGCTAACTTCGCGGGTGGAAGGGATGGCATCGTCTTCTCGCTGAATATCTGTAACATCCCGACTTTTATTGGGTCACTAGGCCCTAGTGAGCCCAATTAAAGTAGGCCCGTATAGTAGACATAACCCGATGAGGGGTATTGTACCCCGAATTGACTTCTGTCAGTTCTCTTAGACTCGTATGAACAATACGAGCGCAACGAAATTTGTTGCACTTCGATCCGAGGTCGTTTGGAGAAAACGACCATTTTGGGTGTCGTAGCGCGCCACTACCTCATTATTATGAATAGTGACCGTACGAACCCCGAATTGACTTCTGTCAGTTCCGTTAGACTCGTATGGACAATACGAGCGCAACGGAATTCATTGCACTTCGATCCGAGTTCTTTTGGAGAAAACGACCATTTTGGGTGTCGTAGCGCGCCACTACCTCATTATTATGAATAGTGACCGTACGAACCCCGAATTGAGTTATGTCCGTTCCGTTAGACTCGTATGAACAATACGAGCGCAACAGAATTCGTTGCACTTCGATCCGAGGTCTTTTGGAGAAAACAACCATTTCGGGTGTCGTAGCGCGCCACTACCTCATTTTTATGAATAGTGACCGTACGAACTCTGAATTGACTTATGTCAGTTCCATTATCCTCGTATGAACAATACAAGCGCAACGAAATTCATTGCACCTCAATCCAAGGTCGTTTTGAGAAAACGACCATTTTGAGTATCGTTGTGCGCCGCTACCACATAATAGTGGGATAGTGGCCAAACATACTCCGAATTGACTTTTGCCAGTTCCATTAGACTCGTATGAACGATACAAGTGCAACGAAATTCGTTACGCCTCGATCCGAAGTCATATGGAGAGTATGCCATTTTAGGACTATGCAGACCACCTCAGTGCAACGCATGAAATGAGAAGCACACAAGCTCGGCATCGGCCCCGACAAATCTTGAAGGACCCCGCCCTAAGTTGACCTCGGTAAACCCCCCCCCCCCCCCCAGCTTGAAACCTATTAAGAAGAGAAAAGAAAGGGGGGAGAGAAGCCCCTCCCCCAAGGGAGGGGGCTGCCCATGAATAGGCAGCCCCCTATTGGGGCAAGGGGGTAGGAGAGAGAAGGGGGGGGGGGGGGGAGAAAATATCTCCCCCCACCCATCCCTTCCTTTTATCCACATGGGCTAAAAGGAATGAGAGGGGAGGCCACCCCCTCCTCAATATAAGGAGGGGCTCATCCCCTCCTTGAGTGCCAACCCTCCCCCCAGCTCCTCCTCCTTCTTCCCTGCTGGCTAGCATATCCAGCCCCCTGTCGGAGCCCTGCCCAACCTCAAACCGCCGCCACCTCCTTCCCCACCATGGCCGGCCACCCCTCAACCTCTCGAGCTCCACCACCCCTACAGGTAGACGACCTTCCCCTCCTCCTTCCTACTCCCCTAAGCCAGGCCGACCCCCTCCCCATCGCCGGTGCGCTGCCAGCACCACCCCGAGCCTTGTAAGGCTCGGGTGGAGGCTGGCCGTGGAAGCCAAGCCCCCAGCGCCGGTGGTGGCGCTGGGGGGGGGGGGGGGGGAGTAGGTCCCCACTCGGGGGCCTTGGCGCCGACGAAGAGGAAGCGGCCGGGCCGCCGGAGGACGCAGCCTCGGCGGCGTCCGTGGCCCAGGCCCCCCCCCCCCCCCCCCCCCCCCCCCCCCCGCTGCTCCCGTTTCCTGTACAGGAAAAACCCAACCCCCGGCGGCGGCCGGCGGCGCCAGGCCGCCGGACCACCGTCGCAATGGTCGCTGGCCCCCAACGCACCAACCGGGGGTGACACCGGCAGCTCTCCCCGTGGAGGCGGCGACGCGGCGAGCATGCATGGCGCATGCAGGCCACGCCACCATCTCCCGCCCCCCTTCTTACCTCCTATCCAGTGGCAGCCGGCAGCGAGCATGCATGGAGCATCGACCGGGGGCGGCGCCGGCCCCAGCTGGCCGCTGCCCGGCAGCGGCAGCGGCCGCCTTTCGTCTTATAGACGGGAGCCGCACGATCTCCCCCAGGAGATCGGGCGGCTCCCATTTCTGGATTCCCGCCTCCCGCCTCCACATGTGTTCCCCCCACAGCGGATCCGCCGCAGATCCGCTGTGGGAGCCGCGGGAGGGCGCAGGGTGCAAGACCCCTGCGCCTCTACCCTGCCTCTAACCGCACCCCATCCTCCCTTTCCCCTTCCCCATTTTTCTGAGGAAAAATGGGGCCGTTTCAGCCAAAACTTCCAAGATGAAAAATGTGCCCCACTCTGAGGGACACCTCCTGTATTTTTTGGGAATTATAGGAAGTCATTTACTATTTTTAAAACCCTACCAAAGGTTTATTTTAAGAAAATTAAGGGCCAAATGAGTTGGGAAAAATCACCAAAAATTATAGGCTCTACTTTAGGGTATTTTGCAAATACTATCAAAGTTTGGAGTTGTGAGTTTTTCTTTGGTCCTTTAAAAGCTTTTACAAGAAAATTAAACACCCGGAAGGGAGCGAAATTCCATCGGAATAAATCGGCGTCCTCTCAACGCTTATTTTCTAAACGCTTAATAAAGATTACGCGTATCGATCTAAGGAATCGACAAATTAGGGATATCGACGTAAAACTCGGGATGAAATCACGGTGCGACGCCGAAATCCAATCACGCCGCGATATTAATAAAAGAACGAACCTGTACAAACCGGGGTTCGCCTGGCTCCACCCCCTAGACCTCGCAGAGCGGCATTCCCAGAAAGCATAGGCGAGAGCGCTGGGGCGTGGTCTCGGCAGTTGGTGTAGGGCGAGAGCTAGAAGGATAAGAGCCGATCTCGCCGAAGTGCTCGGCGAGATGTGTCATGCCATGGGTTCTGCGAGACTCCAGAGGTCGCAGAGGCGACAGGAACCCTCGCATACAGTATGGCGAGACCAAGAAGCATTCCTGGTCTCGCAGACCCCTCTTCTAGGGGAAAGGAAGTTAGAATTACCCTCTTGCCCCTGGAGGCCTGCAAATAGCCATCCCGAACAGCGGAGTTTGGCTGTTAGCAGACCAAATTGGGGTGCAAATAGCAAAACCAAAAGGCGGAATTCCGCTATTCGTAGACCTGTACAGAAAAACTATAAATAAGACCCAAAGGGCACCTTTGGAGGGATTCCAGTTTTTGGCTTCTCTCTCCTTAGGCTATCCTTGCCGAGACTCCCCTGAGTTCTCCAAGGTGCCCGGGCCTCAGCTTTGGCTCTGGAGGGGAAGCAATCTAAAGATCTTTTCGGTGTGTGGTGGGACCTCCCTGCTGAGTTAAGGATCTGTGTTAAGTTCTGAGACCCCGACGTACTTTTTCCACGGGATAAGTAAGTGCTAGTCGCCCCCCAACCTGTTGGGGGCCCCGAGCTCCACAAGGAACCAGTTTCTGGTTTCAACATTCTTGGTGCGGTGAGCGTGGAGTGTGGCTAGTACAAGAAAGTCTTTAGGAGAAAGCATGGCGGGCGAGGATGAGCGAGATGCAGGGTTCAGAGGTTCGCCACCCGCAGGGTCGCCAGTGATGATGGATATGCTGGCCGAGCTCAAGAGGGATATGATTGGAGCCTTTCAGAGCGCCATAGCCTCGGCGCTGGGTGGTTTCGCTACCCCGGCCCCTCAGATGGCTCCTCCATCCGGGGGCTGCGAGAACGCCCCAGGCCAGCGAGCGGGCAAGGAAGCAGCGGCCCAGGAGGCAGGCCGAGATCTCGCGGGTCGCGAGCTCTTCCCCAGTCCAGTAGGTGCGAGCGAGATCCCGACCAGAGTGGTCTCGGCAGGAGGGGTCTCGGCAACGGTGTTCTCGGCAAACCCAGGGGTGGCAGAGGGAGCCTCGGCAGGAGTTTCTGCAGGAAGAGTAGAGCCAGTTCAGAAGGTGAACGGGGGGAGTCCCTTTTGTGAGTTGGTGCTCTCTGCACCACTCCCCGAGGGGTTCAGGGAGCCAGCCATGACCTTGTATGTTGGGAACAGCGATCCCGTTCCCCACCTGCAATGGTTCGAAGATATGGTCTCGATCAGACCCATGTCGGACGCCTTCAAGTGCCGACTCTTCGCCACCACCCTGAAAGAGAAGGCGAGGGACTGGTTCTACCAGTTACCCTCGAGTTCGATTTATGCTTTTGAGGATTTGCGTAGGGGGTTCCTGCTGCGTTTCTCCACCTTGAAGAAGAGGAAGAAAGACCCGGAGTCTCTCTTCAGTATCAAGCAAAAACAAGGAGAGTCTCTAGCCCAGTATCTGGAGCGATTCAGGGAAGAGGTCCTCCTCATTCAAGAGGTACCTGGGCACACACTCCAGCTGGCCTTTACGGTGGGGCTGCGAGAGGGTTTCTTCAAGATGGATCTCAAGAGGAGGGCCCCTCTTTCCTATGAAGAACTAATGGAGCGAGCGGCGGAGGAAGTAGACGGGGAGGCAGCTAACCCCAAGTTCACAAAGAGATTGGCACGGCTGAGCGAGCCGGAGAATAGGCACCCCGAAGGAAGAAGAAGGGAGGAGGTCAGGGCCCCGGAGTTGGGGTGGAGACAGCAAGGTGGTGGAATGCAGGGCCCGGGAAGGGGGTTCCACCACGGAGGAGGTAACTTCCGGGGAGGACAGGGGAGACCCCATCAGCTGGGGTGGAGGCAGGGCCCAAGGCCACCTCCTCCCCCGCCCCATCAAGCAATGGAGATCGGGAGAGGAAGAGCGGGAAGAGGAAGGGGGGCGGGGGGCGGAGGAGCCGGTCCCAGAAGGAGGCACAGAGGAGTAGGAGTCGAGGGGAGGGTGGCAGCGCTGCCCTATTGTGACTTCCACCAGGAGGAAGGCCACGCGACCGCCACCTGCCCGGAGTTTCTAGAAATGAGAGGGGCAAGGGGACCAGCACCACAACCACAGCAGCGCCCGGTAAGGATCGAAGAAGTCCTCGCCCAGGAAGACGAAGAGGAAAGATGCGAAGATCGGGTGGACGTAGGAGCCCAGGGGGGAATCGGGGTGATCCACGGAGGGGTGGGAGTTGAGGCGACCCAGAAGGCGAGCCTCCATGTTATGTACCGTCGGAGCATAGCTTCGACATCCCAAGCCCCGCCCTCGGTGGAGAGGATCACCTTCTCCCAAAAGGACATGCCCGGTCATGAAGACCCGTTCTGCGATGCGCTGGTTATTCAAACCGCCATCGAAAACTTTACCGTCTCTCGGATCTTGGTGGACAACGTCAGCTCGGTCAACGTTATCTTCAAGAAAGCGTGTGACGAGATGAAGGTAGAGGCCCGAAGGGTGTTGGCCTCGGATGGCCCCTTGTTTGGTTTTTCGGGAGAGAGAAAGGAGGTGGAGGGAGGAGTAGGACTCCATGTAACTCTCGGGGGGCAATCGCGGAACTGCCGTTTCGTGATTGTGGACGCCCCAAGCAGCTATAGCGCCATTTTCGGTCGGCCTCTTATTAGTGCATTTAGATGCGTCCCTTCCAACCCTACACCAGTGCCTAAAGTTCAACACAGGTGGAATCCAGGTCCGAGTTAGGGGAGACCCCAAGGTGGCGAGGCAGTGCTACGTGACGGCTGTCAACACCATCTCCTGGATGGGGGGAGCGGAGGAGTGGGATAAGAGGATGGAGAAGATGATCGAGGCAGGGGAAGAAAATGAAGGAGAAGAGGGAGAAAAGGGGGAGGAAGTTCATGCCCGGGAAGGGGTCGAGGTGGGACCCTGGGCGGAGAAAGGAGGAAGAGAAGAAGGAGGAAGGGCCGAGAAGAGAAGGGTGGAGGAGGTGATGGAGATAGAAGGGGAGGAAGGAGGAGCCCAGGAGCTCGCCGACGAGGGAGAGGAGGAGAGGCCTTGGGGGGAGCAGTCGCGGCTGGAGGCCGTAGACGAGGTCATCGAACTGGAAGTCGTCACCCGACTGGGGGTGATGGAGAAGATCCGGGTCAGCGGAGAGCTCAACTCGGAGGAGAGGGCGGAGATCCTCGCCTGCGTCCAGAAGAACGTGGACGTCTTTGCCTGGAGTGCCGCAGAGATGCCCGGGATAGACGCGGATGTGGCCTGCCACCGCCTCAACCTCGAGCCCGGCGCCCGCCCCATCTGCCAAAGGAGGAGGCCCACTGCAGACAAGCTGGAAGGGCCCATCCGCGAGGAAGTCGAAAAGCTTCTGAAAGCAGGCTTTGTAAAGGAGATCCAGTACCCAGGCTGGGTCTCCAACGTCGTCATGGTAAAGAAAGGTGGAGGTAAATGGCGAATGTGTATCGATTTCTCTTTGCTTAATAAATCATGCCCGAAGGATTGTTACCCCCTGCCTAGAATCGACGCGCTGGTTGACTCAGCCGTCGGTTTTCATATGATGTCTTTCTTAGATGCTTTTTCAGGTTATCATCAGATCCGCATGCATCCCCCTGACATCAAGGATGTCTCCTTCATCACGAGGGATGGATGCTACTGTTATAGGATGATGCCGTTCGGGCTCAAGAATGCGGGAGCCACATACCAAAGGATGATGGACCGGGTTTTCCGTGAGCAAAGGGGGAGAAACCTGGAGGTCTATGTCGATGACCTCATGGTCAAGAGCCGAGGTCTTGAATCCCACCTCCGCGACCTCGAGGAAACTTTCGAAACCCTACGGAAGTTCAAGATGAGACTCAACCCGTCGAAGTGTGTCTTCGGAGCCAGTCGAGGAAAATTCATGGGCCACATGCTCACCCCCGGCTGGGGTGGAGCCTAACCCAGATAAGGTCAAGGCAATCCTCGAGTTGGCACCCCCAAGAAATGCTAAGGAGGTCCAACGCTTGACGGGAAAGTTGGCTGGGTTAAGTAGATTTCTCTCCAAGGCAGGGGAGAGATGCTCCTCTTTCTTCAAGGTGTTACGGGGTAATCAAAAGTTCGACTCGGACCTCCGAGTGCGAAAAGGCTTTTCAAGCGTTGAAAGAACAACTGGCCAAGGCTCCGCTACTGCAAGGGCCGAGGTCAGGGGAAGACTTATCCCTATACCTGGGGGTAGGGTTGGAAGCCGTGAGTTCGGTGCTTGTCCGGGAAGAAGGGAGGAAATAGCTGCCGATCTATTACGTAAGTAGAGTGCTGAGGAAGGCCGAGATTAGATATCCTATCTTGGAGAAGCTGGCCTTCGCTCTGGTAGTGTCGGCCCGGAAGCTCCGACCCTATTTCCAGGCACATTCCATAAAGGTAGTAACCGACCACCCCCTCCGCAGTATCATGGAGGGAGTAGAACACTCCGGAAGGTTGGCTAAGTGGTCGGTAGAGTTGAGCGAGTTCAATATCTTCTTATGTACCGAGGGTGTCCATAAAAGCACAGGCGGTGGCAGATTTCCTGGCGGACTACGTCACTGAGGTGGACGAGTCAGAACTACCCCATCGGTGCCTTGGAAGATGTTAGTAGATGGAGCATCCGGAAGGCATTCCTTTGGTGGAGGGGTTGATCCTGGTCAGTCCCCAAGGGACCAGGATAGAGCAAGCAATCCATTTACACTTTCCCCTCACCAATAACCAGGCAGAGTACGAGGCGGTGATAGCAGGTCTCCGCTTGGCCCAGGAGCTAGGAGTACAGGATGTGGAGGTCTCGACGGACTCCCATGGTCATTGCTTGTCAAGTCAAGGGAGAGTTCGAGGTCAAGGAGCCGACCCTCCAGAGGTACTTGGAAAAGGTCAAGGGGGTGGTGGGGCAGTTCCGGACTTTTTCCATCAAGCATGTCCCCAGAGAGGAAAGCACTCAGGCAGACCTCTTGGCTAAGTTTGGCCCTCAGGGTGGGGGAGCCCTGTCAGAACTCTTCCGACCCTCCATTGAGGAAGGAGAGCTCATGGAAGTAGATCAGCGGGCGTCGTGGATGGACCCTTTTATTGTTTTTCTAGCCTCGGGGAGGTTCCCCGAGGGGGAAATTGACAAGCGGCGGACTCAGGTATAAATCGGCCTATTATTCCTTGCATGCAGGGATACTTTATAGAAAGACACTCTCAGGGCTCCTAGCCCGTTGCGTCTCGGAGGAAGAAGTCCCCGAGAGTCCTGGAAGAGATCCACTCGGGGGAGTGTGGCAGCCACTCGGGAAGCCGGACCCTGGAAGGGAGGGGTTCTGAGGCAAGGTTACTTCTGGCCCACCCTCAGCAAGGATGCGGCCGAGTTCTCCAGGAGGTGCCCCAAGTGTCAGCTCTACGCTCCTCTTCAACTCATCCCATCTCAGAGGTTGAGAACGATCACAGCCCCTTGGCCGTTCGCCATTTGGGACTGGACCTGGTAGGACCTTTCCCCCAGGCAAGCGGTCAAAGGATGTTCTTACTGGTGATGATCGATTATTTTCCAAGTGGATCGAGGCAAAGGCGCTAGCCAAGGTAACCACTCAGGTAGTAAAGAATTTTGTTTGGGGGGAGATCATTTGCAGGCACGGGCTCCCCCTCGCCATCGTCACGGATAATGGGCCACAGTTCGCCAGCGATGAATTCGTCAGCTTCTGTACCCAACTTGGCATAGATCTCAGGTTCGCGTCGGTCCACCATCCAAGGAGCAACGGGCAGGTGGAGGCGGCGAACAAAATTATAGTGAAACTTCTCAAAAAGAAGATCGAGAATCTTAGAGGGAGTTGGGTGGAGCAACTACCCTCGGTCCTCAGGGCTCTGAGGACCACTCCAAACACAGCCACCGGGGAAAACCCCGTTCAAGCTATCTCACGGATCCGAGGCCGTCCTCCCGGTCGAGTTTGAAGTCAAGACGCCTAGGGTGGCCGCCGCGAAAGAAGGAGATGAAGAATGGAGGGTAAGCAACGAGGAAGGCCAACGGTTGTCTTTGGACCTGGTAGAGGAACTCCGAGACTTGGCTACCATTAGGCAAGAAGAAGTAAAGAGGCGGATGGCCAGGTACTTCGACAAGTACATACGAGTAAAGCATTTCCTGAAGGGGGACTTGGTACTGAAGAAGGTTGACGCGGCAGGAAGGGGGGCCACAGTGGGTAAGCTCAATCCCAATTGGGAGGGCCCATATATTGTAAGTGAGGTGCTGAAGTCGGGGGGTACCACCTCCAGAATGTGGAAGGGGTTCCTCTCGGCCGAGCTAGGAACGGGGATGACTTGAAGCATTTCTATCCATGAAGTTCTTATGTAACCTGATCTCTATGAACTATTTTCACAGGCAGTATCTTATATTAATCCTGAGTTCCAAGTAACAAATGAGGATGCTGGATTGCCCCGGATGATCCCGCTGCCAGGCTCTCGCTAGCTGGTGGGGCCGGTTGAACTCGCGGAGAGGCTGGCGAGGTGATAAGCTCTTTGTGCTGGATTGCCCCGGATGATCCCGCTGCCAGGCTCTCGCTAGTTGGTGGGGCCGGTTGAACTCGCGGAGAGGCTGGCGAGGTGATAAGCTCTTTATGCTGGATTGCCCCGGATGATCCCGCTGCCAGGCTCTCGCTAGCTGGTGGGGCCGGTTGAACTCGCGGAGAGGCTGGCGAGGTGATAAGCTCTTTGTGCTGGATTGCCCCGGATGATCCCGCTGCCAGGCTCTCGCTAGCTGGTGGGGCCGGTTGAACTCGCGGAGAGGCTGGCGAGGTGATAAGCTCTTTATGCTGGATTGCCCCGGATGATCTCGCTGCCAGGCTCTCGCTAGCTGGTGGGGCCGGTTGAACTCGCGGAGAGGCTGGCGAGGTGATAAGCTCTTTATGCTGGATTGCCCCGGATGATCCCGCTGCCAGGCTCTCGCTAGCTGTGGGGCCGGTTGAACTCGCGGAGAGGCTGGCGAGGTGATAAGCTCTTTGTGCTGGATTGCCCCGGATGATCCCGCTGCCAGGCTCTCGCTAGCTGGTGGGGCCGGTTGAACTCGCGGAGAGGCTGGCGAGAAGGAAGGTCCTCGGCATGATACAACACAGAAATTAGCGGGTCTCAGAGAGGTTTTGAAAATAAGAGGACGACCTCTCGCTGGGCGAGAAGGGGGGTCCTCGGCAGTAATTAACAAAAAGAAAGTGTTTGGGTCCCTGAATGTTTTGAAAATAAGAGGACGACCTCTCGCTGGGCGAGAAGGGGGGTCCTCGGCAGTAATTAACAAAAAGAAAGTGTTTGGGTCCCTGAATGTTTTGAAAATAAGAGGACGACCTCTCGCTGGGCGAGAAGGGGGGTCCTCGGCAGCAATTAACAAAAAGAAAGTGTTTGGGTCCCGAATGTTTTGAAAATAAGAGGACGACCTCTCGCTGGGCGAGAAGGGGGTCCTCGGTAGTAATTAACAAAAGAAAGTGTTTGGGTCCCTGAATGTTTTGAAAATAAGAGGACGACCTCTCGCTGGGCGAGAAGGGCGGTCCTCGCAGTAATTAACAAAAAGAGTGTTTGGTCCCTGAATGTTTTGAAAATAAGAGGACGACCTCTTGCTGGGCAAGAAGGGGGGTCCTCGGCAGTAATTAACAAAAAGAAAGTGTTTGGGTCCCTGAATGTTTTGAAAATAAGAGGACGACCTCTCGCTGGGCGAGAAGGGGGGTCCTCGACAGCAATTACCAAAAAGAAAGTGTTTGGGTCCCTGAATGTTTTTTAAAATAAGAGGACGACCTCTCGCTGGGCGAGAAGGGGGGTCCTCGGCAGTAATTAACAAAAAGAGAAGTGTTTGGGTCCTGAATGTTTTGAAAATAAGAGGACGACCTCTCGCTGGGCGAGAAGGGGGGGTCCTCGGCAGTAATTAACAAAGAGAAAGTGTTTGGGTCCCTGAATGTTTTGAAAATAAGAGGACGACCTCTCGCTGGGCGAGAAGGAAGGTCCTCGGCACAAGTTAACAAAGAGAAAATGTTTTGGTCTCCGAAATGTTTTGAAAATAAGGGGACGACCTCTCGCTGGGCGAGAAGGAGGTCCTCGGCACAAGTTAACAAAGAGAAAATGTTTGGTCTCCGAAATGTTTAGAAAATGAGGGGACGACCTCCGCGGGGTGAGAGAAAAGGTTCTCGGCAGATATAAAATAAACTAGTATGAAAATAAAATCTAAGAAAGGCTAAGTGAAAAAGAAAGCGATGCACAAAGTTTCCATTCAAGAGAAGAGTTTAGTTACAATGGGCGGCGATCTCGCCAGCCCAAAATTTACGACAAATAAAAACAGAGGAGTTTCGCTCTCTAGTCCTCGCCAAAAAGCTCCTCGTCATCATCGTCATTCTTCACTGGCGGAAAGCGGCCGGAAGAGCTCCGGCGCGATGTCCTCGACCGTCACGCTCTCGGCCTCGGCAACCAGCAACCCAGCAACTTTCTGGCCTGAAAGACGAAGCGTGCCGCATTCGTCGACTCCACGCGAAGCGCTTCGTCGCGATCGCGCCTCTCTTCCTTTAACCGGCGAGGAGTAGGGGGAAGGGAAGCCCGAGTGAGATCACGATTGAGAACTTTCAACGCGGCAACCTCACCCTCCAAGCTCAGGACCCGAGCATCCGACAACCTAGCCATCTCGGCATCCTGGAAGCAAAAAACGCGTAAGGAAAAGTAGGAAAAAAGGGAGAAGGCAGGGTTGTGAATGACTCAACCACTCCGGTCTCAGCGGAGGCTAACTTGTCCGTGAGATCACCAACTTTCGCCTGCGAGACCTTGAGGGCCTCGGCGAGCTCGGCGCACTCGTTCTCCAGCTCCAGGCACCTGCGGCCCGTCATGTGGGCGAGTTCCACTGACCGCAACTGGGACCCGCCCTCGCTCTCATAAGCGAGACCCCGTGCGGTCGCTTCTGTATAGGCCGCGGCGTCCTCGCGGCCATATAAGACATAGGATAGATTGAAAGCATGGGAGGTCACCGCGTCCATCTCCACCCAAGTGGGAAGAACAGAGGAGGACGTCGACCCGGTTGGCCTCCTCCCTCCAGCGCCTAAGCGCTCGCCGTTTCATCCTTGGCTCGCACCCCAAGGCTAAAGTGTAGGTGCTTCGTCGGAATAGGCAATGCCGAGGTCCTGGTGGCAACCTCGGTTGGTTCGACTTCCCGATCCTCGGGGAGCGAGGAAGCACCGACCCCGGGAGTCGAGTACTCGGCAGGGCGCTTTCCTTCACAGAGGCGCGCGGGCTCGCGCCTATATTCGGCTTCTTTGAAGTGGGTTGCGGGAAGGCTTGCTTCCCGAGGCCTCCGTCCTTTTCTTGGAGGTAGCCGCAGGAGGGGGAGAACCTTCTCGGCAGGCGCCGCCCCCATCGTGGCGAGAGCGAGGTCAGCGAGGGTTTGATGTTGCTCGCGTAAGGTGGGTGGAGGGGAATGTCTCGCTCACCTGTTTAAGAATTATGTTAGGGAGAATAGCGAAAACAAATACAAAGCGGGTAATGGAGGCGAGATCTTTAC